>CAMKVN010000907.1:0-22548 GCA_946474995.1 Funneliformis geosporum
ATTGTATCCTATCTGCGCCATTAATCGTCATCAATCGGGATCACCTGATTCTAAAAAAACAAAAAAATAGGGGACCATTCAGGTCAAATCTGGCAACCCAGATTTGACCCGATTGGTCCCCTATTTGTCATCGTTCGACTAGTGTATATCATAGAAGTCAACAACATGAAATTCTTTCTGAGCAATATTTAGATAAGCATATAATTCAATCTGGTATAGAAATCAATCAAAAGATCAAAAGCAATTTGAAAGAAGAATTAGGTAAAATTCTTCTTCAATTAGAAATGATACTTATAGAGTTATATACACTTCATCAAGCTCTTGAAGAATCTTATATTCCTATACCAAAACAGCTCGCCAACAAAAAGTGTACTATTAATCCAGATAATCAAGATTTTATAGATCCAGAAACAAATAAACTATCTGAAAGATGTCTCCAATGGTATTAGATGCATATTTCACATACCAGGATGGGTATACAGATCACATAGGTCGTCATATATTTAGGGTAAAAAAATTTAAACTATATTTAGAGTGGGTTAAATTAGATGGTATATCAATATCTATACCAATTTCTTCTTATACCTTTAATAAAATCGAGGAGATGAATCTGAATGTCTCCATAAATATCTGAAAGTAAGAAGAAGAAACATGTACTTCAAAAATTTGGCTTAATTTTATTTCCGGTTTGTTAATTTTTCATTTGATTCGAAAAAAAAACCCCTTAAAATTTCCAGGCAAAAAAACCGATCGATACAAAAATTTTCGGTTTTTTAGACTATTATCATCAATTTTATAATAAAAACAATTCATGTAACTCTAATTGATCTAAAAAACTATTTATATAAGAGTCGATAAAAGCTTTACCCCATTTAAGTATCATTTACTAGTTAACCTTCAGAGAGAGAGAAAAAACATCTTAATAACCGTTGTAAAGTATGAGAAACTTCGTTACAGGGATCATATGACACAAAATAAATTTCTCGTCTTAAGATAAGATTCTTATTTCTCATGCGTTAATGCTATTCAGAAAATTATATTAAAGTATTGTAATTTCAATTAGGATTCGCTTATAAACATAATGTAATGATAAATAACTTGTTTGAATGCGAATAATCATTTGAATAGATACTACATATTTCATAAATTTATTCTTTTTCATTGGTTCTACGTCCAGCTTTCGATTTACCTCTCAATCGTGTCTCCAACTTTGATACTTCTTTCACACCTAAGATCATAGAAGTGTTTGTTGATGGGACATGTAATCGTCCTACGTGTTTATCGGCACTTTCCGAACAACCCGTCTATTATGAAAATCGAAATAAAATTAAAGTAAATGATTTTAATAATTTGTAAGAATATATAATTTACCTTTCTTCGTTTGGATCTCAAATTAGAACTCGGAGACAACCAGTCATCTATGTCTCTTGCATCATTAGAACTTTGAAGAGTATCATATATATTATTATTGCTATATCCCGCTTGAATAGTAACATTTTCGACAATGCGCTCAGTTTCCTTAAGTATGACAAAGATAGAAAATTAGGTAAAAGAATTTATATTTTCATTTATAGTAATTTAAAGTATATCTGGAACAGTCACCGTTAGATTAGAATTTGATCTCATATACTGTATGTTTTTATCATTATTAAGTTCTTGTATTTTTTGAATATCGTCATCTTTCGATTGGGTATTTATGTTAGTGTGTCTATATGTATTTCTTGACGTAGATTCCTGAATATCCAAATACTACGTTACATCATATCTAGATGATAAGTTAAAATTTTTAATAAATAATTTATCTCACCAAGATCATTGAATCAATTTCAGTTAATGTTAAAAGTTTATGAGGATGTAGATCAAATCTCGAATCTTCAATATTAGAAATTGGTTTCAAAACACAAGCAGTTGCGTCCTATTAAATATATAAAACAACTTAATAAATATTATATTCGTATATAAAAAGAGAAAAAAAAACTTTACTTCAGATGGATGTTCGTTTTTCTTAGAATTAGAGTCTTCATTTTCTACATTTATTTCATTCTATAATAAATAAGGTTAATTATCATGTTAAATACCATTATTTTACTAGAAACCGAAATAATATTGATTATTTTTGTTTGAATAAAATAAAACTCACTATTTGGTTTTGTAAAGATTTATTGCTGTCCTCCATTTTTAATAGTTTGGACTTTAACATTTGCTGTAAAAAAAAAAGAGATATGAATAGGTAAATTTGATAAAATATTCATTCTAGATTCAGAAATCAACTTACGATTTCTTCTAATAAAGATACTTCTTTCGTTTCAATCTCACCGATTTTGCAATCACGCTTTCGAATTTCATTTTCATGTTCTACAGCAATTTTTTTAGCTATGTCTTGATAATAATTAGTGGTGCGATTAAGTGCTTGATCCACTGCTTCTTTGTTCTACAATAAATTAGTTTTTGGCTTAATTAATAGTCTTAATTCATTAATAAACTACGAATCAATTACCTGCAGATAACTGTCGCTAATCTCAACAAGGGTTTTGTTGTGTTCACGTAATTTATTATACATCGAGTTCGATGAAATCAGCTGTGACTCGAGTGAACTGGACTTGGACTTTATGTTGTAATAAATAAATTAGACCTTATCATAAAAGTTAATAACTAAAACACCATACCTTCCAGGTTTCTAACTCGGCTATTAAATTTTCGATTTTCATTTTATTATCAAGATTATTTTTATTAAGTTCAGAAACAATTTTATTATGTTGAATTTGAAGATCTAAATCTTGTATATCAGCAGTTCCGACAGCGACTAAATGTATAATTTTATTTCATAATCAATAATTTGGTATTGTCAGAAAAATATTCAAACGTACCAGTAGAAATTTCTGGTTGACAAAAATCCATTTTATTTAATTGGGATTCTAATTGTGCAATCCTGTTAAGATTTTAAACATAATTAGTATCAAATATTTTATCATTAATCATAGTAATACAGTATTTACCTTAAATTGTCATTATTGTTCGTCTTGGACATTTCTTCTACTTTTCGTTCAGAGCTTCTTAATTCAGTTTCAATCCTAAGGCGTTCTGACCTTTCATCCCGATATTCATCTTCTAAACGTAAACGATGATTACGTTCTTCATGACGTTCTGATTCTAGTCGAAGGCGTTCTTCGCGCCATTCAGCCTCAAGTTGAGAACGTTCTTTGTGAAAATCATTCTGTAATTTATAACGGTCCCTACAAAATTCTGATTCAACCCGCTTAAGATCAGATTCATGTTGAGCACGCATGATTTCCATTTCTTGCTTGAGTGAATCGCGATCCTTTTTCATTAATTCCTTTGCTTGAATAATTTTTACTTTAAAGTCATCCCTTTCCTTTTCAGCTACATCTAAATGAGCTATACTAGAAAAGAAAAAAAGATAAAGCAATAATGTGTATAAATAAATAAATGTATGTATATATTTCTATCAAAATACCGTTCATCTTTCTCCTTAATTATTAGATTCAGTTGAGTAACTTCCGATCGAATAGACTCAATTTTCCGTTCAATTTTATTGATTGTCAGAGAAGCAATTCTATATTAAATGAATGAGCAAGATTATCGTCTTGTAAACTTATTCGTTACATATTAACCACATACTTTTCCTCGTTTTCGTAATTTGACTTTATCAAACTTCGATTATCTTTAAATTCTTCATTCTCAACCTCACTCAATAATTGGTTTAAAATACTATCAAGTTCGGATGAATAGTTTGAAGCTTTACTATCTGTATCTTGTATTTCTTGACGTAATCGAGTTATAATATCCGTGAGCTGTGCATTTGCTTCGATAAGTTTTGAGTTAAATTCAGTAATTTGTACAAGTTGATCTTGTTCTAATATACAGAGGATTTACAATAAGTCTAAATGTTAACAAAACAACAAAGTAATATTAACTTTAATAATAATACATACGTGCTTGAGAAGTTGCAACACTATTATCTAAAGTTGACTTATATTTAATAGTTAACTTACTAAAGTCTGTTAAATTTACGATATCAATTAGAGGGATTTTGAATAATTAAATATTTGTATCAGCAAATAAACCTACCTGATTTCATTGATTCAAACTCTCCTTCTATTCTTTCTTTATGATTACATATTTTCTCCATATTATTGCCCATATTATAGAGTAAGTTATTAAACAATGAATACTTTAACTTGATATTATCGATTCTTTCTCGATTACGTTCGGTATTAATTTGTTTCTGTTTAATTATTGACTCCACAAGAAGCATACGTTCGCGATAATTGAATAAAGATTTTTTTTTACGTTCTAAAGTATCGCGAAGCGTAGCAATCTGATTACGCTGATAATCACAATTAATTAAATTTTAAAATAATATATTCTTTCATTGATTATAAAAATCTTGCAAAAAATATTATATATATCTCGTCTCACCAGATCTTCTATAAGACAATCCCTTCTCATCACTTCATCTTTCCATCTTTGAATAGTTCCAATTGTTAGATTTAACTCATTATCATCATTCAAATTATCCTTCATTTCAGAATTGCAAGAAAGTTTTCGAGAAAAAAGAAAATTATCTGAATTATTTTTATTTAAGGAAAGTGATCCTTCAACGTTATCTTTGTCGTTTTCTTTAGATATCTCGGTATTATCTTCTATTAATATTTCATCAATATCCGTCTGAGGGTAATCATTTTTCGATAAGGATGATGATGTCTGATCTAAGTAAGTGTCAGAATTTAGATTGTGAGCTAAAATTTTATTCTCGGCCAGAAAAGATGTTCGCTGTGAGGACAGTTCTGGAGATTGAAGTGAAGAATTATTAGAATCAGCGCAAGTTTCTTTATCTGAAGTATTTTCTTGAATTGAAGGCTCATTATTAAAGGATTCCGCTGTTTTTTCATGATATAAGGACTTTGCTTTATTTAAGGTAACATTGTTTAACTTTTCTTTTTCTACAATTCTTTCTGCACTAAGTGTAGTAGATTCATTTGTAATTTCATTTGACTTGTTTCCAAATTTCTTGAAAAATAAATTTGCAAATGTTGGAGTGAGTGAATCGCATAGGATAGGGTTTTGAGCAGCGGACAAATTTGGTGGATTATCTTTCTTTTGAAAATCTTTGAATGACAAGCGTGCTGTATTTGTCCTTGTCCTGAAATGTGGAGATATGAATACGTTTGGAGCTTTGATATTGTTAATATCGGATGCGTCAGAAGAGTCTGATAAAACCGCTGTTTGATTTTGCATATTCCTTTTTTCCTCTAAAAAGTAAATGCTATTTTGTTGGTTAAAGTATAAATCGGGTTTGGACCTTGAAATATTTTTAGGAATTGAACATGTTAGTGATTCAGAATTTAAAGACTTTATTTGCGAAGGTCATTATTATTTAGATTTCATGGTTAGTTTGTTAGAAAGACTGCAGAACTATTACTGTAATCCATCACATAAATTAAAATATCTAAGCGAAAAAACTTTTCAAACGAATTATATTTTTTTTACGATGCACCAAGTTATTTTATTTCAATTTAATTCTTTAAAATAATATTATGATACACACTAATAAATAATGAGACGCACTTCCTGATATTTAATAAATAAGTTTTCTTGCGAAAGAAAAAACAATTAAAATCAAAAAAAAGCGAGAGAGATCCGAATATTTAAAAAAAACAACCGGAAGTGATCGACATTATATGTAATAGAGACAAGCTATGGCCAATCCTGGTCGGTCAGTCGTTACAGTCGTTAGACCCTTTCATTAATCATGCGACTCGGTCGGTTGAAATTCGGACTCGGTTGTCCAACAGAATCAATGTGGGAAAATCTGTACGATTTACCAAAAAAGTTTATTGAACTAACGCTAACTATTAAATTACAAAATTTTTTTCTTTAGAATTGTGGCGGAACTCGAATATGCAGGGTTTTTTAAATCCAATACCATAGACTTCTTTTTTTGTTTTTCATATGTAGGTGTGCTTGGACTTTAACTCCACGAGTCAAACCGCAGCAAGGATTAAACTTGATTCGGAATTTCCACGTATATTAAGGTTTCCTTATATATACACTGACGTATTATTGTAATAATTAGCTTTCTTTTTTGGTCGGAAATCAATCGATAGGTATTTAAGGCTTATATTCGTTTGACCATTAATCCTAAATTTGAAAAAAAAAAATGATGGAAATAGACCGTAGAAAAGAAGAGTTAGAAAAGAAAAGACAAAAACTTGCCGAGCTTCGTCGTGCAAGAGAGGAGAGAAAGCAAGTATTTATCAATGCAGCTCAGAAGCAAGAAGAGAAGCCTGTGGTTAGTATGGTTAGTATATCATAAATATTTTTACTTTTTGTCTTTATAGACATTAATTAATGGTGTTTTTTCTTTGTTTTTATAGGAAAGGAGTCGCAAGGAAATGATTAATGAACTCGTCAGTTCCTTGTTAGACGGAGAACATCCTGGAACACCGTCGAAAGCTGACGATACGGAATCTGAAAAAGTGATACCCTCACATCATGCACGCCATAGCTCTATTTCTACAGGCTACGGTATTTCTCCCGGAACCTCAACTCCTCAAAGGTACTTAATATAAATTGGCTAATATTTGATTTAACTAATTTATATAATAATCTGAATTTTAAATATTTGGTTTGTAAATTTAGTCCGAGTGTAACGGTGCCGCCTCGCTATATTCCTGAATTCTCCTCATTTGAAGCAGTGATATTAGATATTGCTCCAAAGGTAGATAACGATTCCATTTTTATATGTAGGTGTTACAAGATAGTTTCTAATTAGATTTTCACTATTCGTTAGGAACTTGTTCTTTACAGTAAAGAAGTTCAAACTGATGAAAATTCCTTTGGGCCACCACCACCTGATGAACGTGTAATTCGTGCTAGAATCTTAAAAGAACAAGAGGAGAAAGAAAAGGCACGTCAAATTGCTTTGGAAGAAGAAAAATTAAAAATCGAAGCAGAAAGGAAAAGAGCGCAACAACTTAAAGATTTATCGGACGAGGATAGAAAAAAGATTCTTGTTTCAAATGAATTTACTAAATTTGTTGATCATTCAACTAAAATTATTGAACGAGCGATTAATGAGAATTATGACATTATGAAAGATTATTCAATTATTAAAGATAATGAAAGGTTAGTAGTTACCTATTTATTTTATTATTATAAAAAAAAAATTATAAAATTATTTATTTATTCACGATATTTTCTTTCTATATAATTTCGTTTGAAGTGATGACCAATCAGGATCTAGGGTTAAAAATATACATTCGTTCTTTGATGAACGATGGACCAAAAACCGTTCAGTTACTGATGTAAATTGGTCACACAAAGTAAATAAATATCTAATTTATTTTAAGTTCGTTTTCGATATAACCTAAATCTTTAGAATTTTATTTAAAGTTTAATCTTTATTTAGAATCCTGAATTATGCGTTGCTTCATATAATAAAAATCCTCTTGCAATGAATGAACCAGATGGTGTTGCTTTAGTATGGAGTTTACAATTATTAGATCGACCCGAATATATTTTCCATTCACAAGTATGATCTTTCTCTTTATTCAAATTATATTAAATATTCTTAAATATAATCATAAGCTAACTTTTCTACCTTATAGTCTGACGTTCTTACAACCATGTTTTCCGAATTTCATCCAACTCTTGTAATAGGAGGAACATATTCAGGTCAAATAGTGCTTTGGGATATGAGGGCAAAATCTTTACCTGTTCTCAAAACTCCACTTTCAGCTTCTGGACATACTCATCCCGTATATTCAATGCAAATGGTTGGAACACAAAATGCTCATAATCTCATCACTGCAAGTACGGATGGATTAATTTGTTCCTGGCAATTGGATATGTTGGTCCAACCACAGGTATATACTGGGTTTTTTAATATAATCTGTTTATCTTTATATATTGATACGCTGCAATAATTATACCCTTTTTAGGAAACACTGGAATTGGTTCACTCCGAACATAGCAAGACTGATGAAGTTTCAGTTACAGCTCTCGGTTTTCCGGATAATGAAACTGCTGCTTTCTGGGTTGGAACCGAAGAAGGTGTTTGTTACCAAGCTAATCGATATGGACGTGCTGGCGGGTAAGAATTTATATTTCTTACAAATAAAATATGATTTATGTGAGCTTAACCCCTTTTTTTTTTTTGAAAAATTACAGTAAAGCTGGTATTAATCAATATGATGTCTACAAAGGACATTGGGGGCCTATTACTGGTCTTCATTTCCATCCTGTTGCTGGACCAGTCGACTTTTCAGATTTATATTTGACTTCTTCTGTGGACTGGACTTGTAAATTATGGAGAGCCAAAGTAATATTGATGAAAAAGAAATAGTTATACGAATCTTGAATTGAAATCTAATTTTATTCACGTTAATTTCTTCACAATCAAATCATAGTCGATATCAAAACCATCAACTTCACCACAGTCAATTACTCCATTATATTCATTTGAGGGTGCTGATGATTATGTTTATGATGTTAAATGGTCTCCCAAACATCCAGCTCTGTTCGCTTCTGTAGATGGTACAGGAAAATTCTCTGTGTGGAATTTGAATGTTGATACTGAGGTCAGATTGGTTTTTTAACTTTTTATGGAAATTTTAGTTTATTATTAAAGTTTTATCGTATTAAATTAATCATAGGTACCAATTGTAAGTACTCAAGTTGGAAGCCAAGCCAAAGCTTTGAATAAAATTAATTGGGATAAAGAAGGACGAAAGACAGCAATTGGTTCTTCAGATGGACGTGTTCATATTTATGATATTGGAGAGGTATATTTTAGATATTATTTTAATGTAAACTATTTATTTCCTACTAATATATTTTTTATATTTTCTAGTTGGCAAACCCGCGCGATGATGAATGGTATATAATGCAAAAAACGATTTCCGAAATGATTAATACCACTGAGAATCATAGTGGAAGATATGCAATTGCCAAATAATACAGCAGTAAAATCTATTTTTCTTTTCTTTTATATATATATATATATTATTTTAATAACGTGTCCAATTAAGATAAGCACAATAAAATATAAAATTGTGTTAATATTTTAATAATATTTAGAAGTATATTTGATGTAATTTATGTGCGTATATATATTTGTTTTTTAGTAGTATAATTTTTATACATATTTACACATTTATACTTATGGGTTGTCTTAATTTAAAATATTTAGTTAGTAGTTGTATTATTTAATATTAGAACAATCTAATAAATTTCTAGTTTATTGTAAAATTATCATCCATGATACCTATTTTTCCAAAATTTAAAGAATAAAAGTAATAATAATATACAATTTCTGTAACTACATCAATTCACATAAATGTTTATTTATGATATCTTGTAGGAACAAATGGCATTTTAACAACTTGAGCTTTTTGCATTCGATTTCGAACTTTAACTTGAAGTTCAGTTGAAGATTTGTGATATCCTTTTTTAACATAACCCATTGCAATATTCTTTTGCAATGAAGGAGATGGTCCTCCACTTGTTACATTACCTAATAAAAAAATAAATATAATAAATATTACATTACATAATAAAAATTAAATTAATAACAGAGAAATGTCTCACCGATTAATTCATTTTCATTATTGTAAATTTCAGCATTTTCTGAAAAAGAATGAGTGTTATTGTCAACCAAAAAACAAATAAATAAAATAAAAGGTGTAAAATTAATAACAAATACCTCTTGCTGGTGCTCCTTCAACAATAAGTCCAATCCGTCGACGCGTTTTCCCTCCCTTTATTTGAGGTAGAATATGTTCGGCTCCTAAAAAACCACCTTCACTTCTTCTCCGTTTGCCTAAAAAATTACAAATGTCAAAAAAATGATGATTTGATAATTTTAATCAGACAAATTCGAACAAACCTATTGTCCACGTCAAACCAGCTTCTACCGGTGTTGTTGTATCATCAAGGTCATGACCATACAAACACAAACCGGCCTCTAATCGCAAACTATCTCGAGCACCTAACCCAGCTAGCTGGACACTAGGATATTTTAAAAGAAAATTTGCTAATTCGACAGAATCTGATGATGGAACGCCAATCTTGTAATAATAAAAATAGAAATGCTTCAGAAAATAATGATTATCTTAAATTAAGTATGGACAAACAAATAAAATTGATATACACCTCAAAGCCATCTTCTCCAGTATATCCTGAACGCGTTACATGACAGTCAGAGCTTTTTATATTAAGCTGACGTGCCGTCATAAACTTAAAATCTGTCAAGTCTTTACCACATAACGTTTGAAGAACTGAAGCGGCTTTGGGACCTATTAGGTGTAATTATAAATCTGTGTACTTTTTTTTTTAAAAAATAAAGTATTTTAAACTGAATGAAATACCTTGTAAAGCCAATAAGGCATGATCGTCAATAACTTTTAAATCAACGTCACCGCCTTTTTGTTGAAACTTATTCATTTCCTTACGAATATGAATAAGATCTTTATCAGCACAAGCAGCATTAGACACTATATGAATATAATCATCATGTTTACATATAACAGTATCATCAATTATGCCTCCATTTTCATTAGTGAAAACCGACAAAGTAGAGCTACCGAATGGTAATTCTTCTATATCAGCTACAACCAACTTTTCAAGAAAAGATATACGATCTTTCCCAGAAAGTCTTAAAAAAAAATGTGTATAAATATAGTATATATGTAAGGAAAGCTAATTCGTCATAAAAGAATGGTTAATCTTATGATTTACCTTAACTGAAGCATATGCGATACATCAAATAAAGAGGCGTTCTCACGAGTGTGTAAATGCGACGCTAAAACTCCCAAGTTTGAATATTGAACTGGCATAGACCAGCCAGCAAAAGAAACCTGAATAAATATAACATTATTTTATTTATTTGTATTTTATTTTATTTTTTTTATTTTTTTTTTTTTAAAAAAAAACTATTACCATTTTCCCACCATTTTCAACATGAAAGTCATACAACGGCGTCTTTTTCAATAGCTATTTTTGAGGATAAATAGAAAGTCAAACACAAACATAAACCACGTTAATAGAACAATTCTAAAAAATAGAATCTGTATAATATTTACCATAAAAGCGCGTTAAATTGGTGTTAAACTGACATTGTTACCTCCGGCGGAGCCTGCATAATTTCTTTTAAATAGAATCGAAGATAAACCTAGCCCTTTGTTAGATTGTACTATTAGAAGTTTAGGTAAAGATATTATTATATAAACTAATTGTTAAATTTCAACAACTAGAAACTTAAAATTGCCTAAAAATAGTTTAAAGAGACTTCTTAATAGTCCCAGTTATTATATGGAAAGTAAAGAGGTTCTGAAACTATTAACACAGTCTCAGAACCCTTTTTTCTTAGCATATAAGAATTTCTTTTTTATTTGGTTTGTAAATAACCTCTCTTATTATTATAATAAAAAAGCAACCATTTTTAACCCACCTAATCTTTTCATCATATTGAAATACATCTCTAGCGAAGAGGGAAATTAATATCAAATGTATTATTGTAATATTACAAGAATAATTTGATGGATTAAAGCTATTTAATGGAGTCTACGAATTACGCGTTGCTTGCTTCCACTTTTCTATATATTAAAAGATGTTGATGTTCATGTGATAAGTAAATCTACATGATTACATAATCTAAGTGTTTCTACCAACGGAAAAAGTATTCGATCTAATAAATTTTTTTCGTATTTTTTAGTGTCTGTACTGTAGGACAATCTGTGGCGTTCAACAATTCGGAAACCTCTGTTACTTGAAATCTTAACTTGTTTAATTACTATAGTGAACTTTATTTATATTTCAGTCGAATAAATAGAAAGTTTCAAAAAGATTTAGCAATTTCAATTTCGAAACAAAAAAATTTTTTTTTGAACTTCCATTGATTATACAGAATCGAGCATATATCATTTCCTATTTTACAATCGTAAACTTCCTTTCTAAGGTTCTGAAGTTCATTCAATTTTACCAAGTTGCCGATACTATTTATACAAATGCAGATATATATAGAAAGTCAGATGTTATCTATGTTATCTTTTATATCTGTTTTTATATCTGTTTATATATCCGAATGTGGTGACCAAGCCTCGACAAATCAGAAAAGCCACAGAAAAACGAGAAAAAACGGCTCAGTAAAAATCGGGAACTATAAAAAAAATATCATGGACTGACTCTTACTTTTTTGAGGTTGTTTTAAGTTTATTTAGAACATGCAATATGATGATCAATTTTTAATATTGAATATTTTATTTATGTCTCCTTAAAAATGTATATTATTCCAATTTTAGATTGTAAAAATTAGATTATCATATAAAAAAAAATTTTTGACGGAGGGTCTCGGAGGGACATTTTGCTAGTTCATGACCCATACAATTCCTTTTTATCATACATCAAATTCTAGTAATTTTCCATAAGTATATATTCCATAATTTTCCGAGCAAAAGGTTTGATAAGTACAACAAGTACAACATAAATTAATTAACGAATAAATTATATAAATCTTCCCCTATTATAACTTCCAAAAAAATTTTTTTTTTTTCATATACTTTTGGATAAAACGATGCCACCCAATCCTCCAGAAGAGTTTTCACCTGTAACCGTTACTAGCGCGTATGCACCTGGATTAGAAGCTACAACACCTCAAGTTTATACTACACCCAAAGTTGCCTCAATAAGACGAGCGACTAACTCATATAACTCTCTTTCCTTTCAAACATCTAATATTAACAACATTAGCAACACAATGACTACAACGGCAACTACAAACGGAATTTTGGCAAATGGTCCTCGAATAGATACGGAGTTTGTAATAAACGGATATAGCAGTGGTCAACAAGCAAAAAAACAACAAGGACCAACACGAAAAAGATCATTTTCAAAAGAAAGTTATACGTTACCTTCATTGACACCAAATATAAATCCAACACCATATATTGATAGTTTAAAAAGTTCCCGATTTATTGGGATGCAAAGTTTAGATTTTGGAGCACAATACAAGTCCAACAGTCTTTTGGGGAAATTACGTCAACAGTATGAAGAGGTAGAAAAAGAAAAGGTTAATCCTATTATAAATAATATGATGAATTCGGCGAAACCATTTTTACCCGAGAAATTAACATCATCTTCAGTCAATATAGAATATTCACTAGTAAACTTTAAAAGATCTATATCTAATTCATTAAATTACGATACATTAAAATTTATAGTATATTGTTTATTGTGGTATGCCTCATCAGCTATTACCAATAATACTAGTAAACAATTATTAAATCAATTTAATTACCCAGTTACTCTCACTTGGGTACAATTTATTTTTGTTGGATTTTATTGTTACGCTTTTGGACAAGGAATGGGTTTAACTAGAATTCGAAGTCCAAATATAGGAATTATACGTAAAACTTTACCTTTATGCTTATTTCAAATAGGGAGCCATGTTTTTTCAAGTATTGCCACTGCTATAGTTCCCGTCAGTTTTGTCCACACTATCAAGGTAAGAAATTAAGGAGAAAGCAAATGGAAAGAAACGAAGCAAGAACAATTCTTTTAACAAATTTCTTCCTTTTTTTAGGCATTATCTCCATTGTTTACGGTGTTCTTTTACAAATTTGGATTTGGAGTAAATTATTCATATCCGGTATATGTGTCATTAATACCACTTACAATTGGAGTTATGCTCGCGTGCTCTTCTTCATCAGCATCAAGTTTTATTGGATTCTTGTTTGCGTTAACTTCTACTGTAATTTTTGTTGCACAAAATATCTTCTCAAAAAAAATTCTTTTTAATGAAAAACATCCCGGATTTGAAACACATAAATTAGATAAATTGAACATTTCGTTTTACTCAAGTTTATCGGCATTTAGTCTAATGACACCAATGTGGTTATATTATGATGGTTTTCATTTACTATTAGAGTACTTCAATTCATCTACTGCAACAAATACTACAAGTGGATGGACAATAATATATTATTTTTGGTTAAATGGTACAACCCATTTTGCACAAGCAATCTTAGCATTATCAATTTTATCCATGACTTCCCCGGTAACTTATTCAATCGCCTCATTAGTAAAAAGAATCTTCGTTATAACCGCAAGTATAATATGGTTTGGACAAAAGACTACTTTTATACAAGGTATTGGTATAACATTAACTTTTGTAGGTCTTTATATGTATAATCAAGCTAAATTAGATGTTGATAAAAAAGAAAGGAAAGCAAGGGAGAGAGAGGAAATTGTTTTACCTTTAACAAGAACTGAAAGTGAATTAGATTTAACCAAGAAAAAGCATATAATGTAATTGCTCTAGCATTTTGTAATTATTTAATGATAATGTAATTAATTGATTGATCTTAATACTTTACACAAATATTCCAATAATTGACATTTTATAATTTTTTTAAAAAAAGATAGAGAAATATATATATTATTTATAATAATTTTATTTTTATTTTTTTTTATATTTTTGTAATTTTTTAATTTAGAACAAAAAAAAAAAAAAATTGGAAATATAAAATGAATAAATAAAAACGATAAAAAAAAATAAAAAGTAAATTTTTACAATGCAAATATGATTGTACAAATTTTATTTAAATCTCGATTAGGTAAGATTTTGATCAGTGATCGACTAGACTATTATATATATTATATGTATTGATGGTTTTGAATGATGTTCATAACTGAAAACTGACATTGCTCAATGGCTCCTTCAAAAATACAAGGCGATGATTCAGAGCGTAGTAATGGTGCTGATGGTGTTTCAAGTACACCAGGTGGTCTTAATATCTCCGCTGCAAAGGCTACTGCTGCTGTTAGTGTAAACAAAACGGAGAGTCATATAACCTCGTTTTCTGCCGCTGGGGATCATTTTTCAGGTATCTTATTTCCGGAATAGAAAAACTTTCGAGATCGGTTATGGATGCTGTTAATAGTGATTTCCGTGTTTGCTCCCATTGCCTTATTTTTATCTAATATAAGAATGATCTTATTCGAAATAATAGGAATGACTATTCATCAAGCAGCTCAACAAGGGAATTTACATATTATTAAAAGTTTAATTGAAAATGGATATGCTAAGGCTACAGATAGAGACTCACAAAATGTAACGGCTTTACATTGGGCTGCTATCAATAATCAAGTAGTTGTAGCAAAATATTTGATCGAAAATGGAGCTGAAATCGATGCTTTTGGTGGTGATCTAGTTGCAACTCCTTTACATTGGGCAGCAAGGTTTGTTTACGTTTACCGTTAATGTCATTATTTTCGAGTTGCTTTTTTTTTTACTGATCTGTTAGAAGGATTTAGAATAATTATGCGGAATTAGTGAATATTTACTTGACAAAATAAATATTTTAGAAATGGACACCTTTCAATTGTAACCTTGTTGATTAATCATGGAGCTGATCCAAACTTACGAGATTCTCAGGGATTTAACGGGCTTCACCTTGCAACTCATTCCTCTAATACTATGCTAGTTTTATATCTAATATATCAAGATATGGACATTGATACTCCTGATACGCTTCAACACACTCCTTTGATGTGGGCTGCATACCAAGGAGATCCATTGACATTAGATTTATTTATTAGACTTGGTGCTTCAATCTCAAAGGTTGATACTGCACACTTTACTCCTTTACATTGGGCTGTTACCAAAGGAAATCAAATATGTGTGAGAAAATTAATAGAAGCCGGCGCCGATATAAGTGCGAAAGAAGAAAAAGGAAAATCTCCTGCGGACCTTGCTCGAGAAATGAACGTTGAAAAGGTTTGGAATAGAGCTTTAAGTGAATCTGGATGGACAAAGTCTGGGAATAGAAAAATTTATTTATTTGGTCAAGTGAGTCATAATTTTCATTTTTATATATTAGCAAAATTTATTATCAAAATTCTAATATATATGTGTATATATATCTCTCTTTTTTTCCATCTTTTGAACAGCGAATAACACACACAATCATATATTTTATTCCATACCTAGTTCTTTTTTTTGCATTTCAAATATTAATCCAATATCCGTGGTTCATTGGGATACCTCTAGCAATTGGACAATTTATCGGGTTCCATATATTAATAGTAAAGGTTCTCATAAGAGCACATGTACCGGATGCAATGATGAGAACTCCGTATTTCTCGAGTTTATTTCAAGCAAGTGCTTTTTGGGTTGGTGTGACTTGGCTATTTAAAATTTTACTTGGTATAATATTTATTATTTTTTTTTTATTCGAGTTTAATTAATTAAAATAAATACATATATATATATATTTATTTATTTATTTTCTTTTTTTAGCTACTTCTTATCTTCCGGTGGCAAATATAATATTTATTACTTCTTATTTCATTGCATTGTATTCTTTTTATACAGCCGTTTTGACGGATCCAGGATTTGTTCCAAAATTGACAGCTCGGGAAGAACAAAAAGAGGTAATAATTAATAACTAATAATCCCAATTCTGTAATATTTTGTTAACAATGTTCTTACGTTAAATTTAGTTGGTAATCAACCTTGCAAACAAAGGAATGTTGGATGCGAGACATTTATGTATTACATGCTTGGTTAGTTGATTATTATGAGTTAAACTGGATTACAACTTAGATGTTTAAATGCGCGTGAAATTTCTCTTTTTTTTTTTTTGTTTTTAGATTAAGAAACCTTTGCGATCGAAGCATTGTAAAATATGTGATAGATGTGTTGCACGATTTGATCAGTAAGATTTTATTTTATTCATTCGATGTCTGAAAAATTCTCATGGATAATTTACAAATTACATTTTTCTTGACTATTAGTCATTGTCCGTGGATTTTTAATTGTATTGGAGTGAGGAATCATCGTGCTTTTATGATTTTTCTTATAATGATGATTATATCAATTGTTACCTATGAATATCTTTGTATCCAATGTATTATCTAATATTTTTTTTTATATGTTGACCATTTTAACCTATGTATCGATCCCGAAATGTTATTTACAAATTTATATATTCTTGTTGATAGATTTCTTGGGTGCTGCACCTGTATATGATCCAATCCCATCCGAACCATGTTTCTTAAATGACACGATATGTGGATTTTTCCAATATGACACATGGACCATGTCCTTGAGTATTTGGTTAGCATTACAACTCACATGGACTATTGGATTGATTTGTATGCAGAGTTATCAGATTGCTACAGCAAAAACCACCAATGAAATGGCAAATTTCCACCGATATTCATATTTTGGAAATCGTAGTGGTGGAAATGTTCGAGAACAAATTATGGCTACACTAGCTGCAGGACCAGGTGCAAGTAGAGCCGCACAAGTTGGAGATCATGGTGGAGATGATTTAACAGCTACTGAGGATGGAACAGATGAAGGATTTGGCGATCATGCTCATCAAAGACATGGTCATAATCGAAACCATCATGATAACCTTGGTCTTTTAAGATTATTTGGCGGAAATAGTCAAAGGAATTCTCACAATGCTTATAATAGTTCCAATGGAAATCCATTTGATTTTGGATGTTGGAATAATTGTGTGGACTTTTGGTCACAAGGTCAAGGTGGTATGTTACAAAATGTCGACTGGTATGGACTTTTCGATGTTCCTCTGGTTGAACGAAGAACTAGTATGACTTCAAGAGGAACTGGCGGATATATGGCTGTGAGAGGTGAAGAAGAAATTGTATAAACTTTTTTTTTCTTTTTCTTTTTATTATCATTATTTAGTGTTTATAGGCCAGTATATTTTTAATCAAAAATTCTTTCCTTGTATATGTTAAATTTTTTAAAACATTTTGAATTTAAACATCATTATTATGGGAGGGGAGGTAAGAATAGTACAAATAAAACCACTGCTATTTCTTGGGTCATTATAAATTTTCCACACAAGAAAAGATATAGTTAAATTAAATTAAATTAATAAATTTTTTACAAAACTATTGTATTAATAAAAATGTTCAATAAGTCTTGAATTATTTAATTAATTAGATATAAGATCGCCTAAATACTAATTCTGCATTATAATTACAAAAGTTCTGGCGATAACAATTGGGAAAAGTATATTCTGTTTATCCTTAGAAGGAATATCAAAAGATCCATAATCATAGTAACGTTCAGTTTAAAGGTTGCTATCCTAAACTACTAAAAATAGTTTCGGTTAACAAAACTAGTTTAAACTACAAACAGCAACACTAATAATAAAAATAATTTTTTTCAAATTAGCAATATTTTGATTAGATAAAATTTAAAGAATTAGTTAATGATAAAAAAAAATATTAACATTAAATCATTAAAAATCTGCGAAAATTATATCAAAGTAGAAAAAATGGTAAAATTACATAAAAATCTTAATAAAAATTTATATTGGTTAAATAAACTAAATAATAAATTTTATTATTATACTTATAGAAGATTTATATTAAAAATTATATTTTAAATAAAATTTATATTAATTTTATTTAAAAATTAATATAAAATTAAGGTTGCTTGTTTATGTAAATTTACATAATTTCTCATATAAACTAATAAAACTTATAATTAAAATATTTTATCAAAATTAATTTTTCTTATTTTAAATTAGTTTTAAAAATTTTAGTTTTGAAATTTTATCAAGTTTTATTACTATTAATTTCATAATTTAAATGTAGCTGAAAGTATTTTATAATAAAATTACTATAAAATATTATAACTAAATGTGATTGATTCTGACAGAAAAATTATTAATAATCCAGAAATTATGAAATTAGCTATAATTTTATTATAAATTTTATACTTATAATTTTTATTAAATATTTATACAAATTTATGTTTATTTATATAAATTTACTATAGAATACTCTGCATATAATATTTTTCATAGTTTTTATAATTCAATTTATAAATATATTATCTATTATTTAGATTTTATAATATAAAAAAAATATAATATATCATATTTTGAAATATCTTTAAAATAAAATACAATTGGCTTATAAAATCATTTTTTCTTCTTTTATAAATATATTTGTACTAGGCTAAATTATTAATAAACAAATTAAACAATATGTTTGATAGTTATATTATATAGCTTTTTATAATTATATCAATATTTTTTTAAATCTGAGAAATATAATTATACAGAAATTAATTAATTTAAATATTTTACAACTTTATAAATTTTTAGCTGAAAATAGTTTAATACTTATGATATATTTTAATATTTTTTTTAATATAAATTATAATTATATATTTTAATTTATATTTTAATTTATATAGTTTTTTTATGATTAATTTTAAAATTTAAATTTAAATTTAATATATATTAAATTTATATATTAAATTTATATATTTATTTATTTAAAATATTAATTTTTATTTATTTAAAAAAAACCTATATTTAGGATTGTGAATTTTGTATATACTAGATAAAATTAACACTATACTTATATTGTATTTATACTAATTTTATATTAATTATTATAATGTATTAATTGTACTAATTGTATTAATCACTATACTAACACTGTACTTCCTAATTCTGCTTATATGACTAATAATAGTTTTAAAATAATTTTTATTATTTTAAATTAATGTAAATTTCAATTTAAAAAAATGTATTATAATAAAATTCATTTTGTATTTAAATAGTTATTATATATTTTAATATTTAATTAAGCTAGAATTAAGAAGTATACTATGAGTATAATGATTAGTACAGTTAGTATATTTAGAAAGTTACTAGAGAAATTAAAGGATTTTTTATTTACTAAAATACTGAAATGCTGAAACTTGCTAAAATTATATTAAAATCTTATAAAAACTTATCCTAAAATATACTGAAATGCTAAAATACCAAAACTATCATAGTTAAGGTTGCTTGTCTAAACTCATTTTGGATTTGGTTAAATATTTAAACCTTTAGTTTCGCTAAATTTTTACTAAGTGTTTAATCTAATTTCGCCATTTTTATAAGCTTTAATATAGTTTTACCTTTTTTTTGAATTTCGCAAATTTTTTAATAAGATTTTAATATAATTTAACCAAATTTTACCTTTACTATTTAGACGTCTGTCTAAACTCTTGATTTTGCTTAACAACCTTAATCATAGTAAATACTAAAATTGAATGATAATCAAATCATTTCTTAAAGAACAATAATAAATCATTCTTTTTAGAATAATAATCAAATCATTTCTTAAAAATAATAATAAATCATTCTTTCAGAATGATAATCAAATTGTTCCTTTAGAATGATACTTTCATTATTTTATCAAAATGATTCTTTCTATTGTTTCTTTAGAATAATGCATTATCAGTCTATTAGAACGATTCTCTCTATCATTCCTTTAGAATGATGTTTTATTGTTCTTAAGGAATGATTTTTTTATCATTCTTATAAATTGATAATTTATCATTTTATCAGAACGAAACTTCTATTGTTCTTTTAGAACTATATATATCATTCTATCTGAATGATTTTTTTTATACTTTCTTTAAAAAAAATTTGTTAAATTTTTCAGCTCAACTTTGAACTTGAGTTTTGCTTGACTTTGGGTTTGAGTTTATGCTCAAATTTTACTTAACTTTAGGCTTGAGTTTAGCTTGAGTTATCTCGAGTTGAGTTAAGCTTAACTTAAAACTCAACTCAAATTAAACAAATCAAATTTTTTATGACTTGATTTGACTCAACTCAACTCAACTCATTTGACTTGAAAGTTAGCTCAGCTTATTCGAAATTCTAGTTAAATTTGAAGTAAGTATAATAAAAGTAAATAATTATATTTGACTTAATTTTTGAATAGCAAATATGCAAATATCTTAAATCATATTATGTAGAATTATATAGTTCTTTACTATACTTTAGACTAAGATTGTTTGATAAAATCTAAAGTCTAAATAGATATTTAAAAAGTAAAGGTATAACTTGGTTAAATTATATTAAAACTTTATTAAAAATCTGTGAATTTAGAAAAAGATAAAATTATATTAAAATATATAAAAATGGTAAAACTATATCAAATACTTAGTAAAAATTTAGCAAAACTAAAGATTTAGACATTTAATCAAATCAAAAATAAGTTTAGACAAGCAATCTTATTCTTAACTAATTATATGTTAAAATATATTTTAATAAGTATTATTACTTATTATATTTTAAATTAACTAAGTTTGTAAATAAAATATCTTATAAAAAAGTTGATTTATGTTTTATTTTTTATGTATTTTCTGTAAAGAGCTCATTTTTGTAAAATTTATAAATACAGTCAACTCTCTAAAATGCATATCTTTATAAATGCATTATTTAGCTTAGTCTCAAGTTAAAAAATTAATGTTAAATGTATTTTTAGATAGTATAAGTATGACTTTTTACTATTATTTTATATAATAAAAACCATTTTAACATTTCTGATACAACTTTTATTATTATTTTATATAAAAAAACTACCTTTAACAATTTATAATCACATATTAACAATATGAATTTTATATTATAAAGTTATGTTTGACAGTTTGAATGTGATTTTTTATTATTGTATATAATAAAAGTCACGTCTGACAGTTTAAATGGAACTTTTTATTATTATTATATATAATAAAAGCTATCTTTGATAGTTTAGATATGACTTTTATTATTATTTTATTTAATAAAAGCTACTTTTGATAGTATAGATGTAAATTTATTATTAGTATATAAGTGTTATATTTAAATTTATCTTATAATAAAAAATTTTTTATACTTTTATAATACTTTTTTATAATATGGGGTAAGTGCTGGAAAAATGAACCAAATCGACATTTCATACATTTTGAGATAAATGAGTATTTGTGTTTATACCGAATATCTGGACCATAATAAAAACTAGACAAAAACCAGTTTATATTCTGAATTTAGTATGAAATTTGATGATCATTTTCGAACAGCTGACTCGAATTATTAATTTATTTTTTTTAGATAATTTTTCTTCTAGAACAAGTTTAAGGAACTGCTTTTTATGTGATACAAACTAACCTTTTCTTTTTTTCCTTTAGATTTTGAGTGTCTTTTCAAAAAAAAAAATTTTTTTATTTAATTTAATGTGTTATTCGTCCATTTGCATTATAATTGACCTTAGGAACGGAACCTGGACGAACAGACAAAACTGAATGACAGTTCCTGACGAACTATTGAGATAAGTTCATTCCTTTTCTTTTATTTTATTTTTTTTATTTTGAGGGAACGTAATTAGCGTTCCCTTTCCTTTATTTTTTAGAACGGAATCTGAACGAATGGACAAAGCTGAACAAACAGTTCCTAAGGTAAGTTCATTCCTCTTCTTTTCTTTTCTTTTTTTATTTTGAGAAAACGTAATTAACATTCCCTTTTCTCTATTTTTTAGGAACGGAACCTGAACAATCAGATAAAGCCAAATGAACAGTTCCTGAGGTAAGTTTGTTTCTCTTCTTTTCTTTCTTTTTTTTATTTTGAGAGAACGTAATTAACGTTGTTAGTGATAGTCTAGTTATGACGCATTAGTACTGCGCCAATTACAATTAGCGAATGATGATCCCATCGATCA
>CAMKVN010000908.1:0-22545 GCA_946474995.1 Funneliformis geosporum
GAATATAAAAAGAAAGTATATTAAATAAAATTAAAGATGTTTTAAAAAAAAAATAAACAAAAAAAAAATTTTTTTTTAAATATTTTATTTCGTTGAATTTGATTGGTTTACCTGATGTTGACCTGAAAATTTATCTACCCAACCTGGATTTTTCAGGTTGGGTCAGGTCAGGTCACAGGTTGACTTGACCTGATTTAGAGCTCTATAATTCAGGATTAGAAATTAGTTAGTATTTGATTAAGTTTCGATTAAGTTAAATTGTGATGTTTATATCATAATATTATGAATTATGTTTATTAGTATTATATTACAGTTATTATAATTATACATGAAGTCGAAATGAAAGCCCAAAAAGTCGAAATGTTTCGACTTTGAAGGTCAAAGTCGAAATAAAAGTCGAAATGGTCAAAATTACATCATATCACATGATTTTTTATATATAGAAAAAACAAAAAAAAATAAAAGATATACGATATTGGTCAATATCGCACCGATTCGTGTAAAACAACTACTATTCGATTCCTCGCGACATGACGAATCCAATGAGCTAACAATCATTATTTTTGGATCAGCCCATCTCAAGATATTTGCGATCGTATTTCGAAATCCGAACTCCTTTATTTAAAGTAGAATTTATTGATTCATAATTTCAGCCGATAATACAATTGCAATTATCTCGAGATTGGATGATCCAAAATCAATGAATGTTAGCTCATTGGATCCGTTAAATCGCAAGGAATCTAATGGTAGTTATTTCATACGAAACGGTGCGATATTGACCGAGATCGTACATTTTTTGTTTATTGTTTTTCTTAATATAAAAAATCATGTGATATGACGTCATTTCGACTATTTCACGACTTTAGCCTTCAATGGTCGAAATGATTTCGACAAGGGTCTCGCCGCCCTATCTCAGTTGGTAACAACTGAGACCTATTGTAGGTTACACTGCAATTGACCCTAGTTCAGTTCCTCGCCAAGGCAGATCATAATAATTTAATTTACGGGATTTACCAGTTTGATTCTGAGAATGAATTTTATAGGATGCGTACAAACTATGTACATTGAAGATCATGAATTTGTAGAATATGATGACCCTGAGATGTCTATAAGGTGTAATGGTAGCTACCACCAATATGGTGTAAGTTCGCTTCATCTAGATCCATATCATACTGAAAACAGGTAGTGGTAATGGATATTCTCATCTATCGTGAATCAATTGAGTTTGGAACTGATAGAGGGGCTGGTTTATAATGAACAAGTGCCACATTATCTGCAAAGAGTACCCGTGAGGGTAGGTCAATAGTAGGCATTATATAACCTGGATTGAACAATAGTCGTAGGTTATAGGTGGTTGATATTGCACTGTTTTTAATCATCGTGGTGTCTATATCACAACTAGGGTTTGGAGGTCTGGATTCAATTCTTAGGGTGATTTTGATATATGACGAGGCAACTATGGTGTAGGCTATCATCTTAGGTTGTTCTTGACTTTCTTTCCAGTAATTGTGATAAATAGTGAATGATGGACAGATACCATATCTCTCTACCCTGAGGGTTCATTGGTTTGGCAGTCTACTCAGATATTGACACTCATTCACCTAGGTTTAACGCTAAGCCACACTGGTTTGAAATATAGCAAAGAGGGTTAATAGTGAAATTAAACGTGTTGTAAGACGTATCATTCTGTTGAAGGGTATGCATCCAAATATATTACACTTGTGCGTGCCTAGTAAAAGTATCAAAAAAATGATTTTGACCTTTTCAGATCATTTCGGATATCTGAAATGATCCATTTCGACTTCATGTATAGTTATAGTACCTGAAGAGATACTACTATCTATGCTCAAGACCAAATTAGTGAAGATATTATCTAATATTCTCAGAAGCGTATTGAAGTTTAGGATCAAGACTATTAGTGCTTACTCACTTTAAAGATACCATACAGAAAAGAAACTATATATTCGTGTGAGAACATGAAACCACTATGACCGATATAATACATTAAAAGCAGTCTATGCTATTGGAATGTGTACAACCTCAGATGATCTAAACTGCCAGTATTATTATCGTAAAGTAGCCTGTGATGAAAGATTACCTCTTTCAAGTTGAGCAGTATTAAGCAACTATTTATATGTATCATTAGTAAATGCTTATCTCTTCTGAGTATCTGTGGGTAATTATAACCCAATAAGCGATGATAAGTACAATAATTCACTAATTTTTTCAGCGCTTATGAGAGATGGTTCTTATATAGAATAAAAAGATATATAGTTCGCTTGAATTAGGCAAATTCCTTACCGCAGAGAGCAATGAATCTAGCGTATTTATGATTTGTATGTCAGTTTATTAGAAAGACGACCCTAATCCATTAAAACAAATTTATTTTGTTGATGTTAAAACTGCGCTAGATCTGCGTTGGATTACAGTTGTATGTGAAAACTAAACTAATTTACTAAAAGCATTTGTATTATGTTGGAAGAATCTAGCCCTAGATATACAAATAGGTTTTAAAGATTCACAATATGACTGGAGATTTATTGTAAAGAAAGCAAAAAAGTTAGGAATTCTCAAATGGATGTTTAATCAAATGTCATTAAAGACTTCAAGCCTCGAAAAAATTACAAAATGATAATAACAGTATAATGTAATAAAGGTTATTTCCATTCAAAGCATTTTAAAATCCCCAAATGCATAGCTATTGATGTCTGCTCTTGCTTTATAAAATTATATTCTAAGGCTGAAAAAAGTAGTTTAGAATTCTACTTAAATGAATGTGAGCTTGAAAGCAAATTGAACATACCCTTTCACTGTATATTCAAGTATTATAAAGAAGCATTAAAGGAGACAAATGCTATAATGGCCAAGCAGATGCGTGAAGTAGCTGAATATTTTATTATTAATACTATTAGCTGTCAGTGGTTAATAGTAAAGCGTAATGTAATTAATGAGTATAGGGAGATTGCAAGTATAGCCTTTTTATCATTATTTGATGTACATTACTTTGCAGGGGAGATAAAGGTATGTAATCTTTTGGTACCAGTATATGGATAGACAGGATCTTAACCAGTACTATTCAATATCAGCAAATGGAAACTGGAAAGTACCCTGATACATACGTCTTCTCACCAATAAAGGGACTTGAAAATAAACATCCAGTAACTGGCTTAGATTTCGCATCATTATATCCAAATCTTATTATGACTTATAACCTCTCACCTGATAAAATCATTTTATCTCGAAAATATGCTGAGTTTCTGAGAGACAGTAGCAAAACACTTAATAAAATTAATTTCAAATTCAATGGTAATGATATTCTTGCATAGTCTATAAGACATAATAACATTTCTGAAGAAAAGGGTCTTTATGCTACTATATTGGAATATTTATCTGCCAAACAGAATGAGATAAAGAAATACCCCACCTCTTTGAAAGAAAAAAAGGAAGACATGGAACTGGTAATAGGTTTAATTAGTAAAGATTTATTATTACCAAAAGAAATTGAATACATCTTAGCAAAAGCAGAGGAGAAAAAACATGCCAGCCTTTACAAAAATCTATACTATTTTATTAATAAAGAAAAACATGAATTCATGGCAGAATATGATTTAGTTTGATTAATTATTCTTACTTTGATGCATAACAAAATACTCTTAAAGTGTATATAAATTCATTTATGACACTGCTGGGAATAGTAAATTCACTTTCTTCTTACGTGAACTGGCTGGAGGTGTCACATCAGTTGGACAAAGAAATATCAAACTTGTTGCAGATTTCATTGAAAGTAAGGGTTTTCAGAAAAAATATGAAGATACTGATTCTTTATATCTAGTCTATCCAGAAGAATGCTTTAAGGAATGCGATGAGGAATATGACAGTGGTATTGGGTTTTCGAAAGAAGAATATTAGTCTCAAATGATAAAAATCTCTATGAAAAAAATGGAGAAACTTCGTGATGAAGTTAATAAATTTCTTGGGAAAGATAACAGATCACCTTATCTTAAAATGGTATATGAGAAAGTCTTATTTCCAGTAGTATTTACTGGGAAAAAAAAATACTATAGTATTACATGAAAATAAGCAAACTTTAATAAAGAGCTTCATTCAAGAAGTTGAAGTTATAAAGTAGAGGCAGTCAAGCCTTTTCCGCAAAGTAGAAAGATGTATTATAGATGAATCTATAAAGGTAGATAATTCATATACCTTACATCAAATTATAGAGAATGTTCTTATGGAAACTGTAAAGGATATTTCTCAGACTAATTTTAATAAAATAATTAAAACTGCTGTATAGAGGCCTGATAAAATAACAAAAGTGTCCAGCATTTTATTTTACGAATGCAAGATAGACACACCCGTAAAGAAGCAGACGCCAAACAGCTCATAAAAAGGGCTTAACACTTGAGCCTTATCTTTATTAAATTCTAGAACCATTTGAACGCTTTAAATATGTTATAGTTATCACAGAAGGTAGGTGACAAAATGGAGTATCCATAAGTAGCAAGATGACTTAGTAAAAAGATTGATATTAACTATTATCTGAAAAGTGTTGTTGGATTATGTGCACGTTTTATAAATTATGATGATAGATACCAGCTATCATCTGAAACTTTGCTAGAAGCATAAAAAAGTTAAAAGATAAGACCTCAAAGGGACCTGATAATGAAGTGGATGAAAATGCAATGGATGAAGACGAAGCAGATGAAAATGAAGTGAATGAAGATGTAGTATCAAATATGAAAGATTTCTTAGCGCAGAAATCAGCTGAAAAGTAGGTTAAATTATATATCAAAAATCTATATGAAGATCTGAAAAAAATGAAGTCATTATATCCCATTTATGGAAAGGAGCTTACATTTACGTGAAAATTTTATTTAATACTAATTATGCTGATAAAGTAGTAAAATGCTTGGATAATGTTAGTTATTACACTTCCTTTTTCAATACACTAGATGAGCAAGAGGATTCTCTGCTTAAAGGTTTCATTATTGCTCAAAGAAATTTCTAAAATCGATGTACTATACAAAGAAGAAATGTATAAACTAGTTACTAAGAATATTAAGCGCAAATCAAAAGTCATGACCATAGAACAATATTTATTATTTTATTCGAATGAGTGTAAATTACTAGCTGATTTGTGAAACATATGATGCAAAGTAGTTAGCTTAGAAATCACATGCTATCGAATATTATCGAAGTTATAGGATGATAAAAAAGATAATTCGTCTGAAGTAGATATAAATGAAATTATCAAATTATATTGTTAAGTATTCTAATAGAATGTGTCAATTTTAGCTAAGAAAACTTAGCTGTTAAGACGCTTCGCAAAATATTATTTACATATTTTTTTCTTGTGCAATAATACCAGCTAACTTCAATTTCTATCTTTGAACTTTCAGCCTCTGATCATATGGGAGCTGATCTATTAAAAGTGGGTTATGAGACATAGGAAATCATATGATCTGTATCTCAATTTTAATAGAATACTACCTATATAGCCCAGCCTCAGAAATATCCAGAGATGATAAAAAATAGTTCCAGTTAGGAGAATACTCAGTATTACTTTTTTCTTTTGGCTTAGTGCTTCATGAATTCCATATTTTTTTTCAACTATGAATCATATAATTGCAATCAGAAATAAGATAAATATGGAATATGCTAATATTAGCGATATTAAGGAATTTGCAACAATAAGGATAACTGATACTAGAGGCATTACTTAGGTTGATGGTATTACTTTTACACTACCTAATTGCTTTGCAACCCCTTCTCTCGAAATAAACTTTTCAGAATATGCTAGTCGACTATAAACAGATTGATTAGGTAGGGTATCTGCCTGGTTAATGGTCTCTTTTGTGATTTCACTTCTCAAAACTATCTCATCCTAAGGTAATAGCTTTTGCAAAGCCTCTAATATATTTTTTCTGGCAAAACTTTTATCAAGTTCCACAACTTTATCTTCAAGATCACGCTCATAGATAAGGAGTCTTAAATTGTCACTGATCCAATCTAATAGCTTTTGCAATGAATCATTTATAGGTGAAGATAGGGAATTAGAGAGATCTTTTGAGGATAAATCATTCTTTGCCTGTTTTAATTCAAGCCTGAGAGAATTGTTCTCTTTGGGATCAAATGAGTTTATTTGGGCTGGCTCCTCTAGTAGTTCTCCCACTATATGCGAATCATGTTCAAGTCCCAGATCTAGCAACTTACCTTCCAATTCAACTACCTTAGCTTCAAGAAAAAGTATCTTGACCTTATCAGTAAACAAAGCTTTCTGCGCCAAAGTTGCCTTTCTCTTTAGTATTTTAATATTGGATTTGAGTGACTTGATTTAGCAGAATATTTGGCTTCAAGTTTAGTATGAAACATCTATTCATAAGTAATTTGGAATGTAAGCTTAATATTTGCACTATTTAGCTGACTAACCTTCAGTATAGAATCGCTGGAACTCCTTTTCTCGCCCTGAATACTCCAAATTTTCAGCCTGCAACTTTTCATTGAAATCAATAATTTCAGAATTAAAATCGATAGTAGATCTTAATTTTTTTCGAGCCTTTACTCATATGTATTACCTAACTGATGTTCTCTATTTTTTATATCTTCCAGTGTATGCACATTGGACATAATATTGGCATAGTTACATAGCAGAAAAAATATACAAATAAAATTCTAAGATAATACAATCATCCTGTATATTTAGAATGATATATTCTTCTTATATAGAAGCTTTGCAATAGAAAGAAAGAAACTCTAAAAAAATTAAAATTTTACTTTCTAAGTTAATTATGATTTTTTTTGTAAAATAAGTCCAGATTTAACATTAACTCAAAAAAAAAATTTTTTTAGAGTTTTCTCCCTTTCTATTGCAAAGCTTCCACATGTCCTGTACATCCTGTATATCTTATTTATCTGAAATATATTCTTCCTGTATATCCTATATATCCTATATATTCAGAATAATACATTTTTTCTGTATATCTTATTTAATAAATTATTTTAGAATATTATATTAGATATAAAAAAAATATTGCTACCATGTTTAGGCAACGCATGAAATGTGATGCCCTTCCTTTTTTACCAACTGATTACAATTTTATTATGCAATGTGCTGAAAAAAAGCCTAGAGATTAAGTTTTAAAGAATTTAACAGATAAATTTCGCATATCACAAAATGTATTTATCAGTTTTGGAGAAGTGAAGAAAAAAATAGGGTTATGTGAAATCAACCAATTCATATGGCAACAGCTTCGCTTTCTAATATAAATGTTGTGGGCAAGCAGACTAAGCCAGAGATCTAAGACCAAAATATTTCTCTATTTGCAGAATTGGAAAAACAAATATGTGATGGTAAGATAGAGCCTAGCAAATCCATTAATTCAGTTTTAGAAGAAAATAGAAAAGTGTAAAAGACTGGAAGAAAGAAATCGAAGTCTGTTCAGATTTCTGAACCATCTAGTATTTAGATTCAGCCAATCCAAGCTTCAAAGAAGGATACAAATAATGTAAATTTAAATGCATCCTATGAGAAGATAGTTGAAAAAAATACAAAAATTATAGATATAAAAAAGAAGCATTATCTTGAAAATAACTCGCCTATTTCCTAAGAAGACTTCGTAAAACTCATTGATTTTCGCATTGAACTTAAGAGTATTAGAAAGCTTCTTCTCAAGTTCTTTTATATGAATTACTATATTCTTATAATTTATATGTTTTTTTTAATGTTCTATCCTTACTTAAGTCTTGTAAGTCTTGCAAAATTCTAACTGAAATTGAGGAATCATTACACTTAGAAGTAATATTCGTGCAATTCACCTCAAGCTTATTCTTAACCTTATATATATTAACTGGGATAAAAAATTCCTTACTATTACACTCTAGTCTCAATTCCTGTTTTGATACAAGTACATCATAATTATATTTATCAAAAAGTGTGTTTGACAAAATAAGCATTAGCTAAGGTTGCTAAACGAAATCAAGAGTTTAGACAAACGTCTAAATGGTAAAAGTAAAACTTGGTTAAATTATATTAAAATCTTATTAAAAAATCTGCGAAATTTAGAAAAAGGTAAAACTATATCAAGGCTTATAAAAATGGCGAAACTATATCAAACACTTAGTAAAAATTTAGCGAAACTAAAGGTTTTACCATTTTGCTAAATCCAAAATGAGTTTAGATAAGCAACCTTAGCATTGGCTTAGGGTATTCGATTACTGCAAAATCAGCATATATGATACATCTAGGAGTGAAATTTACTGTGACATTTTTAATAATTCTGAGGGATTCTATAGGAGTAGTAGCAATACCTCTAAGATCATGTCTTACTTTTGTATCAATTTTTAGCTTTGATCATTTAGAAATATCCTGAGATATGATCAGAAAATTAGCATCAGGATCGACTGTATCTACTGGAATCACTAGACACTTAATTTTACATTTAATAGTGACAACGTCTATAGCGGTTTCTTTTCTTTGGACAAAGTCTATCTCTATAGGATCATTGATAAACTCATTATCCTTAGAATCAGCTAGTGTTTTAGAATCACCATTTTGCGAGTAATAAAGGGTTGTAATATTGCTAAACTTTTCATTAAACATCTTCTCAATAATTTTTCAATAATTTTTTTTAAGCGGGATTGTTCATTCTATGTCAAGGTCTTTGAATTATGCTTTTCCTTCTTAGAAATAGGAACTAATGCTAAAGGAAGTATTTATGTATCTTTTACCTTACGAGACTTACGAGTCTTTGATTTCTTCTTCTGTAAGAAGATAATAGTATTATACTCTTTCTTTACTTTTTTTTATCCGAGATATATTAATATTAATTTTAGCATCAGCCTCAACCTAAGACTCTGATTCTGAAGAAGAACTCTTAGAGCTAGAAGAGCGATTCTTAGACTTTGATGAAGAAGTATTATTATCAGAAGAATCTGAATCTAATTGTTCGTCTACTCTAGCTAAATGTACTCAGTCACTTTTAGATTTTTTCTTCTACCTAGACTTATTTTTCGATTTCTTTTGCTTTATTTTAGAAGATTTGCAGGTAGATTTATAGTCACTTTTACACTGAGACGATTTCTTGATTACAAAAATTTGAGGATCTAAAAAGGTGAGTTTTTGAAAAGCTTAGCCTTAACATGAAAGGTATCATTAGTTCCTAACCTTTTTTCTAATTCCTCATTAATATAACTATTAAAAGCTGAACTATTACAGTATCCAGCAAAAAGAATAGTAGTAGTAATACCACATTTATTTTAGGTCATAATGTATTCAGTTTTTTGATTTAGGCCATAGTTTATATGACTAAATCAGACAATAGAACTCCATTTTAAAAGGGTAAGACAAATTTGTTTTTGTTTTTATTTTTATTTTGATTTCATTCTCATGACCATGCTAAGCTCCTTTAAATAAAATGAAACTCAATGTTAATACTCTGGAACTAAAATGTGCATAATGCGAAGGAAATTTCGCAATGATATGCATTCCTTTACGTACATGTGACTAATATATCAGTTTACTACATAAAACTGGCAATATAACTATAAATCATTTGATGTATTTCTTATTACAATCTAGCAGGAATAAGACAAGATCGATAATAGTGTGTTATTTAAATGTATGATAGCATGCCATACTGAATTAAAGCATGTATCGATGCAGAAGGAAGTCACACAAAATATTAATTAATTAATAAAAATTGCTTTGTTAGTATCAGCAATTAATTAAAAAAATTGTATTTAAATAATAAAGATTTTACATACCATTTGAAATTGTATCCGCTATTCTTTTTACCGAAGACTGTATATGTAGGGTTCCGCAATTCAATTTGATATTTGAATATTTGATTTAAAAATCAAATCAAATACAAATTTAAATTTATATTTGATTTGATTTGATCAAATTCAAATCAAAGAATGATTTATTTGATCAAATCTAAATTAATGTTTAATTTGATTTAATCAAATTTAAATCAAGTATTCAAATATTTGATTTGATACAAATTAATTGTAAAGCTATTTTAAAAGCTTTAGTGATGGATTTACTAAAAAAACTATAGTAAAAAATGCCTTCATAACTTCAGAAATGCTTTTTTTTACTAAGAAACCTATAGCAAAAGGCACTTCTACAGCTTTAAAAATGCCTTTTTACTAAAAAAAAAATATAATAAAAATGCTTTCACAGCCTTGGAGATGTTATTTTACTGAGAAAAAATAATAAAAACGTCTTTGTAACTTCAGAGATATTATTTTACTAAAAAAAAATAGTAAAAAATGCCTTCGCAACTTCAGAAATATTATTTGACTAAGAAAACATAATAAAAATACCTTTATAGCTTTGAAGATATTTTTTTACTAAGAAATCTAATAAAAAACACATTCGTAGTTTTGGAAATATTTTACTAATAAAATGGTTTTAAAACTGTGATAGCAGTTATTACTAAGTTTTTTAATAAAACTGAAGTTACAATGGTGATTATTACTAAGTTTTCTTAGTAAAACTGAGACTATAGAGTTATTTTGCTAAGTTTTCTTAGTAAAACTGAAGCCACAAGTTGTTTTACTCAGTTTTTAATAGTAAAAATTTACCTGTTACTAAACTTATTTGTAAAAGCTATCTTTGAATTTTTTTAGTGTAATTACTAATAATTTTCTTAATTAAAACTTTAAAATAACTTTATTTTAATATATTATTGTAAAATTTAAAAAAAAAATTATATTTGATTTGATTTAATTTAATTTAATTCGATTAAATATTTGATTTGATTTGATTTGATTTAACAAATATTTGATTTAATTTTATTCAATTTGATTAAATCCAAATTGATTTAAATTGATTCAATCAAATATTTGAGTTTGATTTAATTTGATTTGATTTGAGAAATCCTAACAATTACACATGATAAAACATATGCAATTATTAATACTTCATTATTTGGGATTAATTTAATTATTAGAAATAAAATACTACAGCCATTATAAAAGATTGGAAAAGTTTTTATTGTAAAAATATTAAATACAAATAATTTAATGCATTTTGATAGTAATAGTGTTAGTATAATACTAGGGAACGGGATCCGTTCAAAGTTTGAAGCATAGTATGGTATATAAATTATAATATCATATTTCACATGATTAATTATTTTGTAACATAAAAGACATAACATGTGATAACATAAACAAAATGTCATTGATTATCAGGCTTGCCAAATTTGGATGGACAGAATGACCTTGCATTTGAATGTCATAGTAGTAAAGTGTTCTTCACTATACTTCAGACAATTAGTTATATACGTAATATTATGAATTTAATTTTTTTAATTATAAATTTGTTTTTGATCATCATAAATTCATAGTAATTTGTATTAAAATTTATTTTTATTATTTTATAGGTAATAAAAAATGGAGTATTGGCAAAATTTCAATAAATAAATCCATTTTAACCAACTGTCATTATATTACATATCAGCTTAGTTTAACTGAAAAGGATTTAGCTAAAGATGTTTTGTATTTTAAGAATTATGAAGTAATAATAAAGGAAATTTATGCTTATTTTGACTTATCACATCAATAATGATAATATTTAAAATTATTTTAAACTTTGGATAAAGAAAATCCTAATTATCAATATTACATATTGTTAGTACCCGATGGTTTTTACTTTCCAATGCTATTTTAAATTTACACCAAATTATCTTTTCAGTAATTGATGTGCTTGAAGATGATGCAATTAATAATACATGTAATAAAACATAACAGCAAGCTCAAAGGTTATATAAAGATATTAATACAGAATTTATATTAGTAATAAAATTTTTTGCAGATATTTTGTTTATTTTTAGCAATTTGTAAAAAGTGTTTTAATCTGATTATGTTACATTATCTAATATACAAATGCAATTAAATGTAATAATTAATTCAATTATAACAGAATTTATTAAAAGTAGTAATGATTCTGATGATGTAGATTATATTTTACCAATCAATAGAAACCATTTACAAATATATATGTCTGATATTATTGAATCTAATATATTACCAGCAGCATTCAAAGATATTTATTACTGCATTAGTAATGAATCTATACCTTAGATTTTCAGATTCTGGAATTTATAATGCTATGAAAATCTTTGACTTTTCTTAAATTCAACAAATTTAAAAGAAATGGTAAAATATAGCAAAAATGAAATCAAAATGTTAGGAGATTTTTTTATGGAACTTCTAAGCATCAGAATAATTAAAATTTTTTTGCTAAAGTTAATAAAATTATGCTTATTCAAGAATAGCGAGAAGTAAAATTACTTTTAAAAAATTATCAAGAATTTGATATTGTAGATGAATAGAGATAGGTTTTCAATTTTTAATTCTTTATCCAAATTTAGAAAAAATAATTAACTATTCATTAATTATACCACTTTCCAATAGTAATGTTGAGAGAATATTTTCTTAACAAATTTTATCAAAACAAAAGTATGCAATCAAATGAAACTTAAACTTTGAATTCTTATATTATAATTATTAGAAATAGATCTGAATTTAAAGATTTTAATTTTAAAAAGGCATTTGATATATGGCAAAGACTTCTAAGACATATTTAATAAATAAAATATAAAATTTTAATTCAAATTTAATAAAATTTATTAAATATAATAATTATAAATATAATTTTTTTTTATTTCTTTTTTTATTAATTTTGCAAATATTAAAATTATACCACAAGTAAACAATTAAATTTAAAAGCATAATATACAATTAAATTTAATAACCTATATCTAAGCTACTTTTTTAGTTACAGGTATGTATGTAAAAAAATTTGAATTTTAGATACTGGTTTTTACTATGTTTTCTTAATAAAATAATATCTCTGAAGCTGCGAAAGTTTTTTCTACTATGTTTTCTTAGTAAAAAAAACATTTTCATAAGCTACAAAAGCATTTTTTACTATAGTTTTCTTAGTAAATACTACCTCTGAAGCTTTGGAGATGACTTTACTATTGATTCAAATTAAATCAAATATTTAAATACTTGATTTAAATTTGATCAAATTGAATTAAAGATTAATTTGGATTTGATCAAATAAATTATTCTTTAATTTGATCAAATCAAATCAAATATAAGTTTATATTTGTATTTGATTTGATTTTCAAATTGAATATTCATATATCAAATTAAATTGCGAAATTCTAATAATAATCATCATATGCTAAAAGCTTTGGGAAAGAAATATATTTGCTATAGTTATAATATGACTTTTTCAATTCAGCATCTTAAAGTTAGAAGAAAATACTATAATTTTTGATCAGATTCTTAAATCATAATACTTCTACTTTAGCATAACTAAGCTTTTTTGAATACTTTTAAAAGATAGCAATTAATTTTTACTATTTGAGAATGTAAGACTTACCCTCTATTTCTTAGTTTTGCTATGTAAAACTTATATAAAATAAATTGTAAATAGAAATCAAGAATCTATAAAATTTCAACAGAAATAAATTGTGATATTTTAAATATCTTTTTCTATTGGATCCTCAACTAAGATGCAAGATATATTAAAAGATTAACATACACTATACCTACATCTCAAAATATATGTGAAAAATATTTTAACACATTCATCTGTTACAATAAATGCATTTCTAATATAATATAATAATTTATTTATTATAATAAGAAATTTGACCTTTTCTTCAATAATGACATTATATTTCAAGTTATGTTTTAACCATAATTAATATAGTTACTAAATTCAGAATTATAACTAATATATAAAATATATAAAAAAAGTCTTATAAAAATACTTTGAACTTGTAATTAACTATTATTGAAGAATTGTAAAATATGTATATTCTTGAGTAATGTTGACATTTGATCAGCCAAAAAATTTTTTGGCTAACAAAATTTCTGTTTAGATTATAAAATTTTTGGCTATTGGTCAGGTTAAATTGCTAATGCTATCCTTAAGTAATTGATTTTTTAAAATTATAACTTTAATGTTATTTCAAAGTATCATGAAATTTGAGAATCAAGTAATTAGAAACAATTATGACCCATTGTTAAAATTCTTAAAGTGATGTTATTTGTGATTTCTTTTACAACAATATTATTTGGAACTGGTATATCATTATCTTTGAAATAAATTCTTGCAATGTTAGGACTTTCATTTCAATTCTCATATTAAATGTTGTTACACATATGGATGTCTCTTATATTATTTGTTATGTATAAGAAACTGTTACTGAATACCATTTCTAGAACATTATAATAAAAAATATTTATAAATATATTACATTTATACTTTTAAACCTTTCAAAGGTGACTCCAATAGTGCTTCCAATATTTTAAGAGCATATTACTGGAATTAGTAGTAAAATTAGAAATAATTTTTGTATTAAAAATATTTACCAAACATTATTAGATAAGTTTAAAGTTAAAAACATTCATTTACTTGATTGTTTAGCCTGCATTATAGAACCTGGCCGAAATTAAACGTGTGACAAATAAGGCACTGCGTGACAAATTAGTTAGTGTCACGTGTGGTTGAAAAATATCATCCATTGAAACGCGAAAAAGAACGGTTAGAATTTTTAAGTTCTTTGAAAAGTAAACAGTGTCAAATTACTATGCATATTAAGCAGGTACATTTTGCTTTTTAACCTTAAATAGCAAGTTTTATTAAAGAAATTCCGACTTAAAATTTCGTTATTTCAGATTATTATACAAGGCTTCAAGTCTTATAAAGAACAAATTATTATTGAACCCTTTAGTCCTAGGCATAATGTTGTTGGTATGCTACTTTAATTTCCTACGCGTAAATTTAATCTTGAAGAAAGGCAAATAAAGCTATCTATTTTCATTTACATATAGTTGGTAGAAATGGATCCGGAAAAAGTAATTTCTTCGCTGGTGAGAAAAATAAAGTAATGAATCGAAAATTTCTTATTTTATTATTATTATAATTTTATAATTATTCTAGCAATCCGATTCGTGTTAAGTGATGCATATACAAATATGGGTCGCGAAGAGCGTCAGGCTCTTCTCCATGTGAGTTTTTTTTTTGGTTTATTTGCTAAGCGTAATGAATTATTTCGAATTTAATAATTTAAATCTGACATAATTATTGATATATTGATATTGGTCGATTTGTGAACATATGGTTAGGAGGGAACCGGACCTGCTACTATGTCTGCTTATGTTGAAATTATATTTGATAATAGCGACAATCGATTTCCTGTCTGTGATTATTTTTTTTTCTCATTACTTTTCTATTTTTGATAATTTTTGTTTAATTCCCACAATTTATTTACCGTATGTTTATTAAAAATTCTTATAGACTGGTAAAGATGAAGTGGTTTTGCGTCGTACCATAGGGTTGAAAAAAGATGAATATTCATTAGATAAGAAAAGTGCAACGTATGTCACAAATAATATTTGAAAACGTTCGTTTTATTTCTGTGAAAATAACATTTTTGAATTTATAGAAAAACAGATGTAATGAATTTACTGGAAAGTGCTGGTTTTTCACGTTCAAATCCTTATTACATTGTTCCACAAGGGAGGGTACGGCAATTTTTTTTATAGCTTATTAAAATTTGAAAATTTTATACAAAACAAAAAAAATAATGTAATATTAACCAATACTAATTTATATATTTAGATTACTGCATTGACAAATGCGAAAGATCCAGAACGATTACAATTATTAAAAGAAGTTGCTGGTACTCGTGTATATGAGCAGCGCAGAGGAGAAAGTATGAAGATTATTGAAGAAACTGGTAATTCTTGGTCATATTAAATCGAATATAATTTAATTTGAGACCAATCAACAACACATCAAATCATATTATTTATTTTTTTAAAAAAAAGATTCCAAGCGATCTAAGATTGAAGAACTTCTAAGATACATTGAGGAACGTCTTGAGGAACTTGAAGAAGAGAAAGAAGAATTAAAAAACTTTCAAGATATGGATCGTGAGAGAAGATGTTTAGAATATGCAATATATCATCGTGAACAATTAGATTTAAGGCGACAACTGGATGAGGTTTTATACGTTTTTTTGAGTCCATTATAATTTCGTTATGAAGCTAAATTTTTTTGAACCCGCATTTTAGATGGACGAATTACGTGAAAAAGGAGTACATGGCTCAAATAAACAAAATAAACTATTCAAAGATGATGCGGAAAGAATCACCGTAAGTTTTTTGTATAATTCTTTTTTTTAACAAAAAAAAGGATAAAGCATTATTTAACATCAATATTTTTTTCTAAGAAAATTGAACTCGAAATTGCAGAACTCATTGGAAAAATTGATCTTCTTAATGTTGAGAAAAGGGAACTTGATGAGGATATGCAAGAACAAATTAAGGCTCATGCCCAAATAGAATTGGCTTTAAAAGATATGGAAGATACAGCTAAACAAAATAAAGAGACAAAGGTATTAAAATTAATCTGATTTTGTTTTAAAGCAAATATAATTTTATTACACTAAACTCAAATTTATAAAATTAGAGAAGAAGAGAATATGAGCTTAAAAATATAGAGATGAATATTCGACAAAAAGAAGCAGAACTAGAGCAAGTAATACCAGCTTATGTTAATGAGGTTAATCAGGAAACTCAATTAAAAGAAGAGTAAGCAAAAGAGTGTTATTTATCTAAACATATGTATTCAGCTAAAATATGATTATTTTATTTACTCTAAGACTGGAAGACGCCGAACTGAAACGCCAAGCTCTTTACGCTAAACAAGGGCGTAGCTCTCAATTTAGAAATCGTACAGAACGAGACGCGTGGCTAGGATCGGAAATACAGGAGATTGATCAAACAATGACTACCCAGCAACAACAGGTAAATCCAGAAAAATTAATAGTTAGATTTTAGACATTGAAAATTAATAACATCAATTTTTATTGTCATAATTAGGCTAATTATTTGGAGTCTCAAATAAATGACTTAACAAAAAACATTGAAAGAGTTTCTGAGGAAATTCTAAATACTCGTAATAAGTTAGAACAGCGAAAAGTGAACCTAGAAGAAATGAATAATCAATATAGTGAATTGAAAGCCCAAAGGGATAAATTAACAGATCAACGAAAGTTTGTATTCATTTGTATCCATGATAAATAATACGAAAACCCTATCGAAATTGGACTAAATCGTTCTTTCTTGATTTAAGGGAGCTATGGAGAGAAGACGCACAGTTAGATACAAAAATAATAAATGCTCGTGAACAGTGGAAGAGCAACGAGAGAGCTTTGGCTAGTACTATGGACAAGGTATCTTGTTTCACTAAACGTAAAAAAGAAATAATTATGAAATCCTTTATTGATTTATTTTTTACTCTTTCAAAGAAAACAAACAATGGTTTGAATACTGTAAGAAGAATAGTTGAACAATATCATATAAAAGGCGTGTTTGGACCGCTTTATGAATTGATTGATTGTACAGATCCAAACAAGTGGACGGCGGTAGAAGTCACAGCTGGACAAAGGTTTTTAAAGAAATTTTAAATCATGTATATTTAATTTAATTTTAATATAGATATTAGTTTATTTCATGTAGTTGTGGACACAGATGATACTACAACTAAAATTTTAGAATCATTAAATCGCGAAAAGAATGGACGCGTCACATTTATGCCTTTAAATCGTTTGAGAACGAAATCTTTAAAATACCCGGAACCAAACGATAAAATGATACCTATGATGGAAGTTCTCAAATTTGATAAGACATATGAGAAAGCAGTCGATCAGGTAGTTTATAATGCATTATCGACGTCACAATATTGATGCTTTCAACTTATTCAAATTCTTGCGGAATAGGTATTTGGTCGGTCAGTTATATGTGTTGACTTAAATGTCGCGGCGACTTTAGCAAAATCTCATGACCTGGATGGAATTACGCTAGATGGTTTGTTTATATCATTATTTTTAAATCCGAATATTTTGAATTTTATCATTCAATGAAATAAATTTTATAATATTTAGGTGATCGTGTAGACCGAAAGGGAGCTCTTACTGGTGGTTATCTTGATGTTCGTCGCAGACGTTTGGAAGCCGCTACAAATTTGAAAAGATGGAGGAAAGAATACCAAGAGCTTGATAATCGTGCAAAATATGTGAAGAGCGAGATAACTCATATCCTTTAATAATTATTTAGAAAGTTTAATTTAAATTTTTCTTATTACATCTTTAAGTATTTCGTTGAAATAAATACATCTAGATCAACAGATTACTCAAATATTGAGTCAAATGCAACTCATTGAAGCCAGACGCCGACAAGCTCAGGATAGTAGGGATCCTCTATTGTTCAACCTCAATTCAAAAATGAAAGAGGAGGCAAATTTGAAAGAGTCTAAAATTGGAAAAGTATTTATTTTTATCGCATAGAAATAATATTCATTTTACAATGTTATTAATTTTCCTTAATTCTCTTTTAAAAGGAAAGGTCTCTTTTAAATCTTTATAGTAATATCAAGATGCTCAAAACACAGAAGGAAGCGCATCAGACGGAAATGATCACGGAACTTACCCAGACCTTAACTCCACAAGAACACAGGAAACTCGAAGAGTTAAATACAAATATTGAACAAATGCGAGAAAGGTTATCACGCTTTTCTACTTCAAGATCTGAGGTATGTAATTATTAAATTAGTAAACATTTGTTCATTAATTTATTCAATGACTTTTATTTATATTTTTAAATCAATATCATTGATTTATAAAATGTTAGCTTGAGGCAAGTAAAAACGTGTTTGAAAATGAACTGAATGCAAATTTGAAAAGAAGACGTGAAGAACTCTTGATTCAAGTTGAGAGTTTGACCACCATTGATGATGATCAAATACATAGCACTAAAGACGAACTAGAAAAACTAATTCAAGATATGTCGGAACGAGCTGAGGGTTGGTAATATTATTATAATCAAGACAAATAAATTATTTACTTGTTTAACAAAATATTATTTATACAGAAATTGAGATGGAACTAAAGGAATTTTCCGCTTTCCAGAGTGAAAAGAGTTCCGAGTTAGAAAAGCTAAAAGTATTAATAATTTGTTTATTTGAAGAATACATCAATTAATAGGTATTAAAAATATTTTCTTTATTCATTTAGACTGAACAAATTGAACGTCAGCAAACACTTGAACGACAACAAAAGAATGTTGATAAATTCCTTTCAAAAAGAAAATTAATATTACAAAAGAAGGAGGAGTGTACAAAAAATATTCGGGAACTTGGTGCATTACCAGACGAAGCATTCAAAAAATACGAAAACACTGATCCCACCAAGGTATGAAATTTGAATTATAATTTTATATATAAAAATTTTTAATTTATTTATACGTCGGATTTCTTTCTTTATAGTTATTGAAATTATTGCATAAAGTTAACGAAGAACTTAAGAAATACAGTCACGTTAATAAAAAAGCTTTTGAACAATACAATAGTTTCACCAAACAGAGAGATACTCTCTCTAGGAGGAAGGACGAATTGGATCAATCCAAGAGGGTAAATAAATAGGAAATACTAGTTTACATTTTTTCATTGATTGTTATTATCTTGAATCAAATAATTCTTAAAATTTTAAAGGCAATTAGTGAATTGATTACTGTATTGGATCAACGAAAAGATGAGGCGATTGAACGTACTTTTAAACAGGTGGCGAAATACTTTTCCGAAGTTTTTGAGAAATTAGTGTCCGCCGGGCGTGGACAATTAATTATGCAAAGAAGAATTGATAGGGTATCAATATTTTTTATTCTATATTGTCAAACTTTTGGATTATGTTGTTATTTAATTGATAAGATACCCATAATCAGGATTCGGAAGAGGAAGATGATGACAATGATAACGAAGGATCTGTTGTAGATAGCTATACAGGTGTTGCAATAAAGGTATGAAAATTTTGTTAGGTTGTTAATAATAATTGATAATTCTCACATTTATTCGTTTAAAAGGTCTCGTTTAATAGTAAAACTGACGAAGGGTTACGTATGCAACAATTATCGGGAGGTCAAAAGTCGTTAGTTGCTCTTACACTAATATTTGCAATTCAACAATGTGATCCAGCGCCCTTTTATTTATTCGATGAAATTGATGCTGCTCTTGACGCACAATATCGTACTGCTGTTGCATGTAATTAAGAATACATCATTTGTATTAATGCATTTTTTTCGTCAAATTTCTTACTGATATATTTTATTTTAAACTTTTGATTATTTAAAAAGCAATGATACATGAATTATGCGAGAATGGACAATTCATTACAACTACCTTTCGACCGGAAATGTTAGCTAACGCCGATAAATTTTATGGGGTGACATTTTCAAATAAAGTGTCACGTATTAGTGCTATAAGCAAAGATGATGCACTTAATTTCATCACACAGGTAAGGTTAAAACGAAGATTTAAACGAAGATTAATCCAAAATAAATTTTTTTTTAATCATTTAATTGATTAATTCCTTTTAAATATTAATAGGAACAACCGCAATAATTATAATTTCATCTATTATATTAACAAGGAAATGGAAGCGTTGTAACCATAATGATAGAACGCGTATTACTATTATTTTTATTATTATAAATGATATTGTGAAATTTTTCTCGAGACTCGTTCTCTTGAAGTAATTCATATATATTTATACTTTTTTTTTTTTTTTTTTTTTTTTAGTTATGCACAAATTTGCAAAGTTTATTAAAAAAATCTCCGGCATATAAAGGGCCGAAAAAATAAAAAATAATAGAAAAATAAATTAATCATTACTATGGGAAGACTTGAAATTTTTATCGCATATCACGCTTATTGTCCTGATTAAAATCCATATTTCTCTTAAAAGAAACTATATACGTTACTTAATCATAGTGATTGGATCATTCATTGTACCGCTATTTTTATAATAGACCTTCTTTGTATATTGTCTTTGTTTAAACCATGTGATTTTTATCCCTTAAGGGATAACGATAAGGATCCTTTCACATTCAAAGTTGAAATGAAATCATTTCTTTACGGAGTTTGTATTCTTAAAAAAAATGATTTTAACGATTGCTTTAAATTCTTCAAAATAAATAATTTATGAACATATGGTTTGAATTTGTGAAAAAATAAAAATAAAAAGTATAAATAATGAATCAAACAGATTAGAAGCTTTTTTTTTTTAAAAAAAAAAATACTTCTCTTACTCATTATAAGAAATGATACATCTTAATACTTGTAAACCTATTTTAAATAATATTTTGGATCGATTAGATCAAAACGACTTATTTTCAATGATTTTATTAAACAGACTGTTTTATAATATAGTTCTTGTTGTATTATACAAAAAACCAATATTCACAAATATAAAATCATTTGAAAAGTGTTCAACTACTTTAAAGAAAAGAAAAAATTATGCATCATATATAGTTCACCTTGATTTAACATTAATGTCAGAAGAACAACGATTAGAAATCACCGATCCAAAATTAATTCCTTTTATTTCTACTCAAGGTATTAGTAAATTGCAAGTATTAAATATTTTTGGATGTAGATTATTAACAAATGGATTTGCTAGATTACTAGCATCAAGTAATTTAATGGAATTAATTTGCCTTGATCTCGGACAATGCGTACACATTAAAGCTCCATTTATTTCACAAATTGTTAAAAATTGTAAAAGTTTAAAGTATTTAGGTATGCAAGGTATGAGGTTAGAACCTTTTGTTGTTTTCGGTGATGAAATAAAAGCTTTTGGTGGTGAAATTGTTTCTTTGAACGTTGATCAATTGGCTATTGATATTATTGAAAATCTCTCGGATTTAAGGTATTTTAAATTCGTTATAATCATTTGAATTTTTTTTTTTTTTTTATAAATTTAATTATATTTCTTTTCTTTGCAGAAGAATTGATGTTAGAATGTGCTTTGGTATAAATGATATTTTTCTTCAAAAACTTTCTTCTGTTATTTCTTTATCTTATAATTTGGAAATCTTATATACCAAATAATATTTTATTAAATGCATGTAGTTTTCCTTTTTTATTATTGTAATAATCATTTAATCTCTTTTCTCTTTATATCTAAATAAATTTATAAAAGGTTGGTTTACTTCAAATGAAATTGATTAAAAATCAAGTGAAATAAAATAACGCAATGAGAAAAAAAGCACAATTTTTTTTAAGATAAAAAAAAAATAGAATAATATGTAAGAATATTTTTCACTTGTAAAAGTGTATATTTAAAATTAATCCTATACTAGTCGAAAGTTTCATTATCAAAAACAATATATTTCTTATTTATGAACTTTCAGGGACGAATTTTTTATTTAACATATAATTAATAGTGAGAGACTTACAAGTCAAGCAGAAATTTTTTTCGCAATAAATTCATCAGGTAACAAGTTTTGGAATATTGCCCTAAAAAGTCGCCCGGTTTTCTGTGATAGACAAAAAATAGTTTGGCTTTATTTGTATAGATGATTCCGTTTAATCACCGTTCGATCATTTTTCATTTTATCACATATAATAAACACCGTAAAAATGATTTTTATTTAAGTTAATTAGCTCCGATTGGA
>CAMKVN010000909.1:0-22542 GCA_946474995.1 Funneliformis geosporum
TTGTAAAATAAGTCCAGATTTAACATTAACTCAAAAAAAAATTTTTTTAGAGTTTCCTCCCTTTTTATTGCAAAGCTTCCATTTCGACCATTTCAGATATCCTAAATGATCTATTTCGACTTCATGTATAACCTTTTCAACCTAGTAATGCAATTAGGTCTTTTTTCTTTTTTCATTTTTTCTCCCTTTTTTCATGTTTTAAAAATATATTTTAAAAGTTTTGTTAATTAATAAAATTTTAACAGCAATTCAGGTCTTCAGATATAGAATATTATTATAAAGTTGTGACATTTTCATAAGTAATTTCATAACAAACGCGTTTTTCGTATTGTATAGGGACTTTATAATATAAGTTCAGTACTTTGCTCAAACTAAATAAGTAAAACATGCATAAGTAAAGTTATTTAGCAGGTATGGAACTATTTGCATATTAATTTTTGTGAGTCTAGCTTTAATGGTTATGGAGTTATTAATTTTTTTGTAATAATACTAAAACGTGTTTTGATTTTTACTTTCAGGCGTAATTTTAACACTTTGGTCAAAGGAAACAGCAAAAGAAGCTTAAGTAAAGTTGTTCAACAGGTATGGAACTATTTGCATATTAATTTTCACGAGTCTAGCTTTAATGGTTGTGAAGTTATTAATTTTTTATAATATTATTAAAACGTGTTTTATTTTTTTATTTTCAAGGCGTAATTTGAACTTTCTGGCCAAAGAAAACAAATAAAAGATTTGTTCAGCGGTATGGAAATACTTGCACAATAATTTTCGTGGGTCTATCTTGAATGGTTGTGGAGTTATTGATTTTTTTGTGATAATACCAAAGCGCTTTTATAACATTTAATAATAAAATATAATTATTAATTCTAACATTGATTTTTGGCATATGAAATTCAATAAATTTTCATTTTAATAAAGCTTGTATTTCCAAGGTTAAACAGTTACTTTTTACAATTGTTATATTAAAATATTAAAGTAATTTCATTATGATTTATTGTTAAAAAATCTTAATTTATTCTTTAATGTTTTAGAGTGCATATAAATACAGAATAATTTCTATTTTTTAATATTTAAAAATAGACAAATGTTACACGAAAATATAATGTGGCTGATGCGTCAAGAATAAATAGCCAATTAACGTGATTACAGATTATCAACACATAATATTTTTGCTTAAAAAAATGCCAAAGAAACAAGGAAAAAAACAAGGTACTATGAACTATTCACATTTCATAATATATTAACTGACCTCTTGACATTTATTCGATTAAAATATAGCTAAACACAAGGAAAACAAACCAATAAAAAAGGTAGCGTGGAGTAAAGAAGATGAAGTAAGCATTTTTCTCCAATTGCGAAAGAAATCACGTATTTAATAATATTTAATCTAACCTTTCATCTTTTATAATACAGGAACATCGCAAGAAACTCATTGAATGTGCCGAGAGATATGCTAAAGCTCAACAAGAAGTTCTATCAATTCCGGGTACTTCAGTCATCGAAGATATCCAATATGCGATGTCTCTTCAATACGAGGAATATAAGGCCAATACCTGTCCCGATAGATTCGAGCACAAATATGATTTATCACTTGCAGAATCTCCAACAAAGTAAGATCAATTGTCTTTTTGTTTTGTCTTCTTACTTTTACTTTAATTTTGCATATTTACTAGGGAAGCTTTAGTTGCGAGCAGAATCATGGAAGAATATTCAGACTTAACAACAGTTTTACATCGAGATCTTAATTACGATATATACTGGGCCGTTAATGAAACTGGAGAAATTCTTGATAAGGCTATAGGATATGATAATCATCTTGAAGAAGAAGAAAGCGACTCTGTGGAATGTTTGTACACCAAAAAAGTGTATATCTATCGATTCTAACACTAAAATAACATACTAACAAAGCTATTATATCAACAATTAGTTGATGATAAATAGGTCTATGGTGCTTATACGTCATCACCCGTGCCTCCACAACCTGAATATAATAATATAAGGATGTTGAAAGAAGTACAAATACTATTTTTTAACTTTTGATTACTCGTAATTGAATATATAAAAATTAATTGCGATTTGTGTAGTTTTTTTACTAGTGTATTCCTGTATATAGTGTTTGTATAATAATATTTCCTGATTCAGATTTTTCATTGCACATTGCATTGTGATAAATGCGCACTACAGGGTTGTGCGATAGAACTATTAATTCAATGAATAAAGTCAAAAGAAGTGAACCCTCATGATGAACCGCAATATTAAGTCATTTTTTTATTCATTTTTTTCTTAGCCGGCCGGGTCCTTTCTCACGTATAGTCAACTCTCCGTAAATGCACACCCCTTGGGATGGGACCGAGCATAAGCATGCATTTAGAGAGGGTGTGCATTTATAGAATAGCAGAATCACGTGATTTATATAATGACATATTTATTTATTAAGAATTATAGAAATTACAAAATTAAAAACAATTATCCAAAATATCGATCTATAATAGTCTGTTGCATTAAATTGCTTTGTTCTTTTTAATAAATTTTTCAATTTTACCTACTAATTTTATTTGTTCATTTTGCATTCTCCTATTGAAGTAAGTATAAATTTAAAGTTTTTAAACTTTGTAATGCTTCATTAGTACAAATGATTTCTACTTCATCACTATCATCTACATCATCTGGATAACCATTTTTAAACATATCTGCAAATTCTGAAATGTTAGGAATTTCATAAATAACATCATCTTCAAAAATAGTTAAAATTTTTTCATTTGTATTATATTGAATAAATAAAGAGCTTTGATTGCTTCATTAAGTTCATCATCAAGCATTAAATTATCATCATCATTAAGCATTGAATTATCATTATAAATATCTCTAAGAATAGCATCAGAAAGGATTTTAACATGATTCTAACAGTTTTTAATGGTATTAGCTATAATTTCATTCCAACCTTAAATAATGTATTGAATTGCTTGAAGAACATTGATTTTCAAATCTTGTATAAACTGACCAGCTTCAACTCGTTCTAGCATCCATCTAAATAAAAAAATCTTCATTAAATTATGAAAATAATAAAATAAAAGTAAATCTGTAATTACCTAATATAATAATATCAATAGTGTTTTTTAAATGTCATAATTATTCCAGCATCTATTGGTTGGAATTTTGATATTATATTAGAAGGTAAAAAATATACATCAACATATGAAAGAGCTATATTTTCTATCTTATGGCTTGAATAATTATCAAGTAATAACAAAACATGTTGCTCTCAATGCTTTTACCCAACTTGATAATCAAATTCTTGAAGCCACTCTTGAAAAAGAGTTGTTAATATCTAAACTTTACTATTATTCTGATAGGTCATTGGTAAATTACTAATATTAACATTTTTAAAGCATCGTAGCTTTGCATATTTACCAATTACTAAAGGAGTTAGTTTATGTGATTCATCAGAATTAACACATAAAGCAATTAAAAGGCGTTCTTTATTTTTTTACACTTAGAAAGCTTTCGTATAGCTAATATTTGATCTGATTCTAAACTAAAAAGAATATCAGTATGAGAAATAATATAATTAATATTTATATAAAAAAACACAAAACTTAAAACAAAATACCAATAAAATAAACCTGTCTTGTCTATATTATAGATTTGATCAGGAGGATATTCAGTATATTTATTTCGTAATAATGATAGAGCTTCAGTAATATCATTTTCATCAGCAGAATCTGTTTTTTCTTGAAGCTTTACTTGACAAATGCCATTACAATCCTTAAATTTTTGAAGTCAGCTATTAGAAAACTGTAATAAAATATAAAATAAATAAAAGTTAAATAAATAAAATAAATAGTTCAAGTAAATTAAAGTAAATTAAATAAAGTTAAAAAAAATTAAATATAATTAAATAAAAGGTAAACTGTAATGGTACTTCCAATTCGTTGGCTAATGATTTAGCTTCTCAATTAGTAAAGTATTGCTTAAAATCATTTTATGCTGGTAGGTTAGTATAAATTCCTTGAGTGCAAACTCAAGTTTTAGAGTAATAATAGTTTTATAACATTTTGCTTTTGGATTAATAACTTCTGTAGTAAGCCACTTATCTTTAGTTTGCAAAATTCATGTAATTGTAGATTCGTTAACTTTTACTTCCTATTTCTGTTTAATCCAAATTACATACTGAAAGAAAGACAATTTATTATTATGAGCATAAAGGCAAAAATCATATTTTTGGCTATCTGTTAATGTAACCTTTTTTAGGAATATTTAATAATCATACTGCGCGTATTACGTGTATTATGTAGTATTATATATTTAAATATAAGGTTTGATATTTTGGTAATAAAGGTTACATTTCAGAAATACATTTTGAAATTTATGTAGGTCATACAAGTAGAGGTTAGAACCAGATTTATCAATCCAGTTTTAAATTTGGTTTAAACTGATTCTTTACTAATCCGGGTTATGATTTTAATAAAACTGCAAACCAGTTTGCTATTAAACCGGTTGCATCCGATTTGCATAACCGGTTGCAATTAGAACACATGAAAATTAACGTATGCCTATTTTTAGTTGCATCTGATTACACAAATAGTTTACCCTTTATAAAATCACATGAAAATATTTCATATCAGGTTGCATTGCATTGAAACTCATTCTTAAAAAATTTCCGTTTCTTTTTTTATTAAAAAACATGTCTGATTCTGAAAATGAAACTATCAATGAAACTGCAAGTACAAGAAGTAGTAGAGGTAGCACTACCAATAAAAAACAAAAAATAAAACATCAGAATCGAAGCAATTGTAGTCATACAACATATTTTTTTCGAGTAGAATCTGATATTGCTTATTGTAAAGTTTGCGAAACCAATTTTACAGGAACAAATAAATCAGCTTATGGTTATAGTAGAAAGATGGAAATACAACCAACCTTATATCGCATTTACGGGATAAATATAATATAACAAAAAATAACTATTTTGAATTTTTGGATGAATGAGAAGAGGTTTTTTTTAATTTTTTTTCTTTATTGTAACGCCAATGATCAACATTTCTAATTTCTTAATTTGCAATTTAAATAGCCATACAGGGACCAATGGCGAATTACAGATTTTATAAATAATTCTAATTCTATACCATATTCTCCTATACGACAAGAAATAATCACTCAAAAAGTCACTAATTTTATTATCAAAAATATTCAACCTTTATATATTCTTCAAAATTCTGCATTCTGGGATCTTTTACTAACATGTGAACCAGGTTATAGAATTTCATGTGATAAAACCCTAAAGGGAATACTTTATATAGCATATCAATAGAGTAAAGAGCAACTTCAATCATTGTTAAGAAGTACAATGATAACAATTCATTTAACAACTGACCTTTGGACAGCTAAATCCCAGCATAGTTATCTTGGTTTAACTGCAATATGGTTAATTTCAAATTTTGAGTTTAAAGAAGCATTATTGATTTGTAATTACCTTCCTTATCCTCACACTGGCGAAGTTATAAGTGATGAATTATTTCAAATATTAGAAGATTAGCATTTAATTTCAATAGTTTTTACAATAGCAATAGATAATAGAGCAAACATAATAAAGACAGTTCGTTTATTAAATGAAACTTATATTGACCAAATACAATGTCAGCCCTGCGTAGCATACATCTTACAACTTTCAGTATTAGAAGATTTAAAATAATATAAAGCATTTCATCCTCGAATCAAAAGCTTACAAATTTTTTTCGTCTACCAAAACAAGCAGAAAGACTTTGAGTAGCTCAAACAAATGGTCAATTAATTAAAGATGAAAATGTAAATCCACTTGATGTTTTGACTGATATTAAAACTAGATGAAATTCTACATATCATGCATAAAAAAGAGTTTTAGAATTACATAATTCTATGAGAATTGTATCTACAGATCTACTTTTAAAAGCTGATTGAGTCTCTCAAAGAGAGGGTGAAAAATTAGAACAATTATGTTTAAGTCCAAATGAAAAAAAGATAAAAATCAATTTATTTTTATTTTCTATAATATTTAAAATTTAATATAAACTTTAAAATCCTAATATTTACTTTTTTATAATAGTTTTCTTCAACAAATGATTATTATATTAGAACTATTTGAAACTATAACTTGTAAAATTTGTGAAGCTGCATATCCAACTTTAAGTCTTATTATCCCTTATATGCATTTACTTAAAAAATCATTTGCTCTGAATGAAGAAAAAGGTGAAAGTTTTGATACCTATATTAATTTGGTATATGGTTCTAATATTGAAGATGTTACTGAGGATTCTGATATTATAAGTGATGATAAATATATTCCTTCAGGTAGAACAAGACAACATTAGCATTATGCACATCGTCAATGTCAAAGAGGTAGAGCTCAAACAATTTATTCAACTGAATTAAATTTGGATAATATAAGTAATGTAGAATATTTACAACTAGTAAATGTTAATGGTTTACAACAAAAAGTTCGTGCAGCTATCTTTTTATCCTTAGATGAACTTTGGTCAGTTTCATCTGTCATTGTACTTATTGCATCATTTTTGGATCCTCGATTTAAAAACTTTGAATAGTGTAATGGTCATGGTATAAATAAAGCTGAAATATTAGTTTAGGATTTATATAATAATGCAAAAAATAATCTTCCACCAAAAGAAACGATTATTAACAATCCATCTTTGTCAGATAGTGAAAATAATATTTTTAAAGTATTAGAAAGTAATGTAAATGATATTGAAGATGATGATGATGAGGTTAAACTTTACTTACAACAAAAAAAAAGTTGGACTAAAGGATGATCCATTAAAATGGTGGTTAGCTAACAAGACTATTTTACCAATTTTAGCACAAATTGCAAGAAAATATTTATCCATTCCTGCAACTTCAGTTCTAAGCGAACGATTATTTTCAGATGCGAGTAATCATATTTCTGCTAAATAAACTCGTTTATCTCCAGATTTAGTAAAAGAAATGTTATTTTAAAGAGGAATAGTGAGCATTTTGAAATACTTCCTCTATTAGATTTATAGTTTTATTTTAATTCTTTTAATTTGAATTTTTTTGTAATTGGAATTTTAATTTTTTGTTTAATTCTTAATATGAATTTATGATTTCAATAATAGCAAAGGGGTATACTAGACCTGTGTATAATCAATCTTATGATACAACCTATTGGTTGATTTAAAAAAAGTGGTGGTGTTATATTTGGAAAATATTACGCGTTACTTTGTTAGCTTATAAAATAAATTTTTGTAGTATTTTTAATATGACGCTTGTAATAATAAATTTTTTGGTATTTTGTGTAATTGAAAAATTTTTATTTAAATTCATCAACTAGTATAATATATAAACTAAAAAAATACATGATTTGTTATTGATCCTTTATGTTAAATGGTTTATATTGCCTACTGCATCACTTTCGTTATCTTTGATTATATACTCTACAATACTTTAACGCTATGTTTATAATATAGCATACACATTCATTATAACACAAACATTCACAATAATTTCATATTGATTAATTAAATATTTAATTATTTGATTTAAATTCGATACAATAGATGAACTGACGCTTTGTTGCTTCAAAATTTTTTTTTAAGATCAGTCGATTACTCACATTAAATCTGTTTTAGAATCAAACCTTAATTCAAAACTGGTCTAACTGGTTTAATTCGATCTGATTATCTGGTTTTATTCAGGTTTCTATAAATCTAGATGCAACCGGGTTGGATTTTTAGCTTAGGCCTAAAACCAGTTTTCAAAAATAGAACCAGTTCCAACCTCTACACACAAGTTATATGTGTGTATTTACAGAAAAGTCATATTATATGATGGACCAAAAAATGATTACACATGTAGAATATGAAGGGTATGCATTTAGCATTAAGTTCCAGCTTGAGACCAAGTAAAAGGGTGCATTTATAGAAAGTATGCATTTATGAAAAGTGCATTTATGAAGAGTTGACTGTATTATTTTACAAGAATATAATAATAAAGACTTTACTTCATTTTTTTAAAATGCGTTTATAAATAATATTAATTATTATATTTATTACTAACATATCTTCTTTAATTTATAGTTATAAAAAATAATAGCTAAGTTTATATTAGCAAATAATACTATTGACATATTCTATTATATTGATAAAAAACTAATTCTCTTACTTATTGAAGTGCATAATTAATAGTTATATTAATGACATTGGCACTTTGAAAAAAAGAAGGAAGAGATAGATGTTTTGAAAGAAGGTATTACCGGTCTTGACGAAGGAGAATTCTCAACAGGTTTAGATGATTTCTTGGGTAATCACTTAGTTCTTTCTAAAGAGGAACTTGATTGTTGCCTATAAAATAATGCATTATCATTATCATAAATACTACCTGTCAAAACCTTAGATTTTGAGATTGTTAAGAAATACATAGACATCTCTTGTGGTTTATTAACAAGCTTATCCTACTTAACCTCCTAATACCTTCATTATGTATTTATTCTAGAAATAAATTCATATTGTTAATAACATAACTAGTGCATTTATTTTCTCCTGAAATATATACCTGGTTTTAATCAAAACTTGCTAAAGAACTCTTCATAAATTTCTTCGCTAACTAAACTTTTTTTAGTTCCAGTACCTTTTTTATATTTTTCTGCCATCTGATAAAATAATAAATATATTAACTAAACAGCTTCATAGAATACAAGCAGTTGCTAGTACTACTTACGTAAAAAGCTTTTGTGAGATTTAAGAATTTTTTATGGCAGTTCCCGCCAGTAAAATAATTTGTATTTTCTTGTTCATTTATTTTTAGCAATATCATTCCAAAAAAGACATTTCTTCTTATTTGACTCAGAATTTCTTTGTTTTCGTTCGTCAATGAGAATGGTAAAATCATTTATTAATTTTTGTGATATGGTCGAAGCTAAACATCAAAGAACTCCATAGTTGTCTTTTTTATATGGTGAGAAGATTCTCTAGGGTCTTTTATAAAAAAAATATTGAGTGATTTGTTAAATCATTGCGAGGCAAATTAATTGACCAATGTAATATTTAATTAAATAATAATGGTGGCTTAGCTATAGATCAAGGAAGGTAAAATCTGATTGGAAATTTCAGCACCTGGAATTCTCCTAGAACTATTGAGGAACTAGCAGAAGATTTCATGTGATACAAATTTTATAGTTTAGCTGAATATAGTGATTAGGTCTAATTTAATCGAATCAAAAAAAATATGAATCTGTTTTCACCCGAACATCGAATAAAAATGAATTTGGATTTATTAGAGTATAATATTGCTATAAATTGCTACAAGTCTTTAAAATTGCTAAAAACTCTATAAATTGCTATAATTTTACTATACCTGTAAAATGAATAAAACTAATTACTATTCTGGTTTAAATCCTATAGTAGTGCAAGCAATAACTAATTTGCATTACAAATATAGCAATGAAACACTAAAAATGTGGTATTTCCATATTCATATTCTATTCAGAAACTTATCAAATATAACCTAACATTCTTTTCAAAGAATGAATATATTTATATAACTAAAAGATTATATGAAAATGAAAAATTCAGACTTGAAAGACATATTTCAAATTTATTGCATTATATATGATTCCTTAGTATTTATTTGTGAAAATACCAAGAAATGTATAGATAAACATCTGAATGAATGCATTGCTAAAAGGCATGTTACATATTATAGATCTATATTATAGAAATGAAAAAGTAAAAAAAGCATTTAATAAGGATGAGATTAATAAAATTTATGGTAATATTTATTTTAGATACAGAAAAAGCTCTGTTACATTAAAAGATTTGCCAATCAGAAAATTTGCATATATTAGCATATGAGTTAACTATCTCATTTTTTTATTGGTGTTTTTTTCACGCAGTCACATGATTTTAATTTTCTAACACTGTAAGGCAGAACGTCAAAGTATAGCTAGTAAAAATAGAAGAGAAGGAAAAAAAGCATCTAGATATTATGTTCATAGCAAAGCATATGAATAGGATCTATGAGTTAGTTTTTGCTGAATGTTCACATATTATTTGTAGTGATGTGAAAGAAGATGATGATAAAGTGAAATTGTAGCAGAAACTTAACGATACCTTATATTAAACATATAGAAGATGTAAATTAGAAGAAAAAATGAGTTTAGCATTCTTGGATTCCAGGTTGCAGGATAAAAATTCAATTTGTATGTTCTTATTCATAATAAAGAAAATATTAGCTGTCTTTTTCTTTTAAGGTCAGTTAGTATTCCAACACAATATACGGATAACAAGAAAACTATATTTGAGTTTATAGAAGCTTTATTATTACTACGAGTATGTATTCATATACATTATACAAATATATTTATTTCATGATATTTATTCACTAACATTTTTTAATATGCAGAGAATCTTGATCATAGATTTATCTTTGCTATTTAATTTTAGAACTTATAAAAGTAATGAAAGTAGTTTGACAATATCTTCACCTTCATATAATTAAGATTTCTTTATCCTGTACTTTAATTTTGTATTAATAAATCCGACCCTAGCAGTCAATTTCATAAATATACATTTATGTTTTTTCGTATGAGTTGGCATGTATCAGATAATTAATTTTATAATAAAAATTTTCTTCGCAATTTTCGCTAATGGGCTGTGAGGAAAAAATATGTGATTTTTATTTTATTTTTGAATATTAGCATATAAAGCATAAATAATACTATATTACATAAGCATGCAATCTGAAATAGATTATTTCAGAGTGATCGATTTATTGAAATAATGTATTATCAAGCTTAAGGTCGAAAATGATAAAATTAAGGCTGAGAATGATAAAATTATAGCTGAGACTGTTGAGCTTAAGGCTAGTGTTGTGAAATTGAAAGATAAGTAATTGCAAACTGAACTAATAAAAATTTATTATCTATACCGTAAAAAATGTGATCGTATATTAATGCTGGCTGGAAAATGTGATTGGTATTACAAATTGTAATGCATATGTGATTTGATCAGAGTTAATATTTCTAGCTGATCTGCTAGATGTTGATGTGACGTGTAAATTTATTTTTCTTTGCAGAATTCTTTGAATTCTCAGAATGCGCAGAATATAAGAATTCTCAGATTTTTTATATATTTTTAAAATGACTAATATGTTGAACAATCCCAGAGAAATCAACCCATCTTTTCATGTATATTATTCAAAATAACTTAACCAGCTTTCTCATTCCATCAAAATAGATATATGGTGTTACTAGCTAAAAATTCACTATTGAAAAGATGATCTATAAAGAATTATTAAATAATCTACAGAAGTTATTGGAATTAATTTTATATCTATCACAAATTAGAAGATCTGCATAATTCAGATTCTTAGGATTCTTAGAATATACCTGATAAGTCTTATAAGTTGGATAATTGTTATAATGCTAATTTTCATTATTTTAATTATTTTTATTATTATTATTATAATTATTATCTTTATTATTATTATTATTATTATATTAGCACTTGTAGCTACAAATGTAATTAGTTTATAACATAACAACTAGTTAGCCATAGCAAATTAATTTGTATAAATAGAATAGCTTTTTGTTCAAGTTGTAAATTAACTCATTTGTGAGTTTCAGTTTTATTACAAGTTCAAGTAATAAATAAAGTAATCAACTTTGAAAAATAATTACTTTTCCCTTCTACGTATCCATCATCTAGAATTTGATTGTGAATCACTACACTAACTTGTGATTGAGTTCATTACTTAGAATAACTAAATTCTCTACATTTTTCCTAAATTCCTAAACCTTTTAAGTTCGTAAATTCAAGTAAAGTAATTTTAAGGCATTCCAGATACCTGTAAGATGTGAGATTCCTAAAGTTGTAAAGTTTGATAATAAGAAATTTACTTGCCGCAGTAAAGTAACTTAGCGAAATACGTGCAATATAAGAAGAATTATTCCCAGTGATAATGGCGACGTCTTATATTTCAAAAATATCTATTATCGCTAGAACAGGCAAGTAGTATTCACCCTGAAGTGAAGATTTGTTAAATAAAGCAGTTGAAAATTATATTAAGAAAAAGAAGCATCAGAAGATGAAGGGATCCAAAGGGACCAAGTCTATTACTAGTGACTGTGAAACTTTATTAAGACAAGAAAATAAGGAATTGTGTATATCAAAGCAGGTATTGAAAAAAAAGATTGAAGAGCTTCTTGATTTACAAGAGCAGTATAAGTCCTGTGAGGTAGCTATGACCAAGTCTTTGAAAGAAAGTGATAAAAAAGTTATCTAATTATCAAATTCAGTAGCTTTTTTCAAAAGTATAATTTCTGATACGAAAAATGCCATTGCATCAGCAGAAAAGTCTATTGATATGCTAGAGAATAAATGCTGGCATCTGGATGATATTATTTCTGCTAAGAATAGAAAATTATCACTTTTATTGATTAGATCTCTTCCTATAGATAATATAATAATATAAATATAAAACTGGAAATTTATTCTAGCATTTATGAAAGGAAATTATAGGTGAAGAAGCATAGCGAGTCTGAATATGATCTAGAAGCCTGGAAAAAATATACATTTTATCTTATTTCATCAATAGCTTTGAGGGAAGATTCTACTCATTTAATATTAATGACGCATCCCTATCTAGCCTAATCGCTAATGGATTGTTTACTGGTTTAGTGAAATCAAAGATCACAAAATTTCAATCTCACAGGTATTTGACAATAGCCTTAGATACCTTTTTCAAATCATCTGTATATTGATGCACAACCCTACATATGTCTTTTCTAGATCCACTCCTTCTAGATGGAAAATATTTTCACAAATTATCTTTGGTATAGCATGATATTTTTGTTATATATATTGATAAGATGTTTTGATGCCAACCTCTAATAAAGTAAGAAATAATATATTCTTGTATTTTTTTTGATTTAACGCAGAGATCTTTAAAAATATTAATAGTACTTCTTTTTGGGAAGAATTTGCTTATATCCGGAATCTTTTCTACCTTGATTATTTAAAATGAGATATTTTCCTAATATGGATCAGGACTATTTACAAAAATATGAATAGCATTATTAATCAGCTTCTATTTAGGCTCAACATGCTTTTCAACTAATATGAGATCATTATTTTTAATATATCTATTTCCTTTTTGTCTTTAAACATGTGTTGAAGTTTATTGCCTAAAATAAGATTTACATTATATTAGTTTTTTCGCTATATGAACCCTTAGTAACTATTATATAAAAAGGCCAGTCTGGTGAAGATTTTTACCTTTCATTCGTTCTAAAGATTTTCTAGGGATTTTGTTAACGTTATACATGAAGAATTCTATATAGTATTACATATTATACTGAAATGAATTCCTTCATAAAATTTTTGACAATTTCGAATTTTCAGAAAACTTCTTAACATTGTTAAGGGGTTTTATATCACATGAACTTTCAAGAATTAGGCTTCACTTCATCCAAAAATCCTTTCTCAATTAATATATGCCTAATGAATAGATAAAAATCTGCAATATACAGCATTTCAATAAGATATATACCCTGCTCTTTGCAAATATTCCGCTTCTTCTGATTATGCATTCTTTATTCATCTAAATCTATCTGGCCTCTTCTATGAAATATTGAATTAAGACTATAGTGTTGCCTACCATGAAATTTGAATCCTAGTTGCGACTCTTCATTATATCTATTAAGTTGCATTCTATACAAAAATTCAGCCTAAATGATGAAAATTTCTTGCCTAGCAGATCTTTAAAAATGCATACATTTCTTTTGCTAGTATGATGGTATAGAGGACACCATTTAAATTTTTTCACAATATTTTTTAGTGAATACTCCCACTGGTATGCACTATTCTCACAAGACTAAAGTTATATATTATAACCATTTATTTGCTCAGACTTTCCTAGATATTGTCCACCACGCTTCTTAATGTATTTTAAAGCCTGAACTATCTCATTATTATTAGGAGAAGTATAGACAAAATGCACAGATAATATGCTTTGGGATAGGTACTCAACTTTTTCTGGATCAGATATTAACATCAACTCCTTTTTTACAAATCCTCACTTTAGAGTATATTCTCTGTCATTGAGATAATAAAGCACAGGTTTATTTTTAGATACTATAATTTTTTAGACTTTATGAAGTCTTGGTGACCATATAGGATCAGTTATGCATAAGGTTGCTTGTCTAAACTCATTTTGGATTTGGCAAAATGGTAAAACTTTTAGTTTCGCTAAATTTTTACTAAGTGTTTGATATATTTTCGCTATTTTTATAAGCTTTGATATAGTTTTACCTTTTTTCAAATTTCGCAGATTTTTTAATAAGGTTTTAATATAATTTAACCAAGTTTTACTTTTACCATTTAGACGTCTGTCTAAACTCTTGATTTCATCCAGCAACCTTAGTTATGCATCTCTGATTCTCTATACCTCTTTTTATTCTGCATTAGTAAGAAGATAGCAGATAGTATCACCTTTCTTTAAGATTTCTTCATTCTCTCTGACAGGACGCTTGGATTTTATAGATGATTTAGACTTGATCTTCTCTAATAAAATGATCACTGAAGGTGCTAACCTCCATTTCAAAGAACCTGGTTCTCTAATGAGACATGTAGAATAGTTATTCAGATAATCGATAGCTTTCAGCAAATGCTTAACCTATGCTCTTATTAGTCTTGAATCAGAAAATATAGACTTAACAGTGTACTAGAACATATATAAAATTTTTGAGAGTATCTAATTGAAACGCTTTACAATTACAGTTTCATGATGATTATACTATATTTGATATGGCATATTTACAGTTTTTAGATACGAAACAGGAACTTCGTAGTGAGCTTTAAGATGAGATGTTTATTAATAAAAGTAATGAGAAAAAAGTTCGCTCTCTCATGAAGGAGCTTGAGAAATATTATCAGACTATCTCATTACAGGATAATACTATCATAGCCCACGAAAAAAAAATAAAAAAACTTAAATCAGAAATATCTGATTTGCGAAATCAGCTTAGGGTTTATATAACAAAATAAAAAATTCACAGATGAAGTTGGGTCTATTCAAGATGGCCAAATCATAGAGCTCAAAAATAAGGTTGAAAGTCTTAAATCAAGAATCCAGATTCTCATAGATAAAAAAATCTCAATAAATGCTTTAGATATGGCAACAACTAATCTTATTGCAAATGTTAATAGAGGATTAGATTGAATTGAAAATTATATTAGAGAAGTTAGTACACTTATGCAGAATCCCACCAATATTATAGATGGCATCAGAAGCTCATTAAATACTATTTGAGTTACTTTGCAAAATATTACAGCTGAGTGTGATCAATATCAAAACTTATTACATGATTTTAATTCAACGAGTAGATAATCTTAGAAATCAGCTTACTGATAGTAGAAATCAGAATTTACAGTTACAATGTTTATTAGATGAATTCTGAGTTTGGGTTAAAAGAACTGTAAAAGAAAGAAACAATACTCAAGGAGAGTGAGACTTGCCTATAATAATGAGAGACAAGAATCCCATCACTAGATATTTTTATATCAGAATAAAGATAAGCGTATCCAAGGATTATTGCGAGAAAAATTTGCTAAATAGCTACTGTATTAGCAAGATACCAACTGTCTTTAGCAAAATAGCTGATGGTTGTAGACTAATATTCAGAACTAGGTAAATAGAATATTAGTCATTATAGTGAGAAATCAAACCCGTATTGGTGAATTACTATATGAAAAGTTTGTTTTTCAGCTAGTGATTAGGCAAAAAGACAAGAATATTTTAAATTTGCAGGGACAAATTTTGGTATTTCAGAATAACCCACCTAATATACAACATATAGGTATAGCAGGATATCTGCCCCCAAAATTTCATAGTTTAGCTGATGAAGATCTAGCAGATTATATAAGAGATTTGTATTAATGGTATGAAGCTTTCCCTAATCACAATCTGAATGCAAGTCATCAACACCGAATTCGTATTGATGGACTTTTTGAATCAGGTTTACTAGATTATGCAAAAGATTGGTATGAAGCTAAGATAAAGGGAAGAAACTGGGAATTGCAAAACTTTAGTGATAATACTGGTCTTGCAAATATTGGTGCTATCAATAGTCTAGCTAATAATAATGCATTGTGTGCTAATTAATATCAATCAATTTCGAGGTAGAGCTCTTCATATTAGAAATATTGTATTAGCTGATAATAATGCGATTGCTAATCTAATAGTATCTAGTCATACTATTTGGAAAGAAGACTGATCTATATCAGGTGGTCGTCTAATACTTTTAGCTTCAAATACACTAAATGCTAGTGCCAGAGGTAATGTTACAGCTTGTGAAATGATTGTCAGACAGAAGATATATATCTTTTTACATGACTTTTCAATGGTTACTGCTGAAAAATCTAAAGTTAAATTTCAGTCGCTTATTCAAGGTAATGATCCTATAGGACGATTCTATGCTAACTTAAAGAGAATGGTTAAATTAGCATACCTTTTACTTCCTGCTATAAATCAAGATGAATTAGTTAAACAACAATTTTTTCATAATCTTAAACCTGATAACCAAATAGAAGTAAGACGAATCGGCTTAGAGACTTCTCTTTCTGCATTAATTAAGAAATTAGAAGAAATTGAGAAATATAGTGTTAACGTGTAATTCTTGTGAACTACAACTATTAGATAGGATGTCAGAGTGTTATTACTTTTTAATGTACATAATAATCTACTGATTTATTCCTAAGTCCTGAACTTATAATTGGTTCCACTCAGATGTATTTAAACTGTAATTCACTAAAACTTGTATATTCACAAAGATTTACAACAGCTGTAGTTGTCACGAAAGCTTAACTGTTACTTTAATTCACAAAGATTTATAATATCACTTAGATTGCAGCTTATTGCTAAGACTTATGCATCACACAAATTTGTAGATTTCACTTAGATTGCAGCTTATTGCTAAGACTTATGTATCACACAGACTTATAGATTTCACTCAGACTGCAGCTTATCGCTAAGAACTATGCATTACTCAAATGTTAAATATCATGCTATCATTTATAGATCACACAGATGTAAATAATAAAATGTTTATTGATGATAAAATAAATAAATAAAGATTAAAGAATTATTACATAACTCTGAATAAAATTCTTTAGAAATAAAAGAAAAGAATAAAATATATAAGAAGAATATTAGCACCAGGCTAGAGAAAATCTAACTTCCTACCTTTCCAACATTTACAAACCATTCTATTTATATAAAATAATTTACATAGAAAGATAAAACTAATATATTATACATGTCTAATAAATCAAATATATCTATTATGTCTGACCTGTTTAATATGTCCTATTTGTTGAATATGTCAGATATATCAAATATATAAGTTATGTAACATTTGTTTAACATTTCTAATATTACATGTATAAATCATTTGCAGATCATCCAGTAGATCAATTCTGTAGATCGTTTTTGTAAATCTTCTAGTAGATCAATTTTGTTAAACATGTTGATCATTTACTGAGCTATATTTTCTTGTTATAATTACCCTGTAACAATAGCATCTAGCAAATTCTTGGAACGACTTTGCATTAACCCTCACATAAATCAATTCTTAAGGAGCTACTTCGGCCACAATCATTAGTTGAAATAAAGCAAATCAGACATGTGATAATTCGACCAAATTTCAGCTTAATTTTAGATCCAATTTGATTTTTACCCAAAATCATCTATAATTCAAACATTATGATTTGTGTTCGATTTTATTAAATCCAAAATCATTTATAATTCAGCTTTTATAATTTGTGTCTGATTTTATCAAATTTTATACCAATTTATTATAAAAATTTAATATATAAATAATATCAAAGAATCGAAAATTGAATATAAAATCATTATATGATAATAAAAATTAGAAATATACAGTATATCAGAAAATTGTAAATAATAAAAATTTTTGAAGTATTTAATAAAAATCGTAATAATATCATACAAATTTCAAAATCTAGCGAATATGATATTTTCTATTAATCAGATTCACAGATAAATATTCTTTTTTATTCTTCTGGTTTGAGTTGTCTGAGATTCGATAATTTACTGAGATAAATCGACGAAGAATATGATATACTAGAATAATATAATTGCGTGATTTTTAATACAAAATGATACGTCACAGCTCAACATTACAAATATAATCACTATCAAAATAATATCAAATTTTAGGACTTGCAAGTTGGTACTATCAAATATATGCTAAAAATGTTTAGTAGGTCCGTTATTTGGTAAGTCAATCGTGTGTTTAAAAAAATATTGGATTTGGCCAGAATAATATTGATATTATCATCCTCTGTTATAAATTTGGCCAAAACAAACGAGCTTTTCACATAACAAAATAACATTTTTGAGCTGAATGTTTCAGAACCAATTCTACATCTTTCAAATTAGTTCATTTTGATACGAATAATAATCAAATTATTAAATTCCCTTCGAATAGTCTTCTAAATTTATAACTTGTGTAAACTTTATAATATTTGACCATTATATTAAGAATTTCATCTGATATTACAATATTTTCTGATGAAGGGTCTAGCATTTCTCCTAAAAATTTTTCACATCCATAAATTGGAGATTCTTTAATATTTTGTGAATATAGTAAAATCATTTCATTTCTTCTGAAGTAAATTTGTTATTTTCTGAAACTGAACCTATTGAAGGTCTAGTATTAAGTATATTGAGATCTTTTATAGTCACTCCAGAATTAATAATATTATTGATTTAGATGTCACTCATAATATAACGTATGAGCTCTGGTTCAATTTTCCGATGGCTATTAGGAAAATAACCTAAAAAAATAAAATAATTTAAAAAAATAAATTTGTCATATATTTTTAAAGGTCAACTCATCTAGTATACTATTCATACGCTCGAATGAAAAATACCAGAAAGCATAAAGTGGCTCAAAATCTTTTGCACATTCGTGTAAGTGAAACGAAAGGTGAAGGTTCGAAGTTATAAAGTCTCAGCCGTAGTTTTGCTCAATTATTTTTACAACTTCAACAACTTTTGATAAGCTTTCTCTATTAAATCAGATTGAACAATTCATCCAACTAAAATCGAACAAATTTTTACAAAATATGTAAGAATTTACCGATTAGCTATAAAATTCGCAAAACCCTCACCCATTTTACTTTTACTGGAATTCTACCTATATCAGCTGGTACTTGGAACTGGTTCATTTTTCCTTTGAATCTCTCTCAAAAATTCTGATTTCAATACTTTTCATCAACTCATATTCGTTTAACTATCTATTTTGCAATACTCTGAAAAAGCAATACATAGAATCAATCACCAAAAAATGAATTAGATCAAAATATGTCAACCGCAGTAATACAGACTATACATGAAGTCGAAATTGATCATTTCAGATATCTGAAATGGTCGAAATAGTCGAAATCATTTTGACTATTGGAGGCTAAAGTCGCGAAATAGTCGAAATGACATTATATTACATGATTTTTATATTTAGAAAAAACAAAAAACAAAAGATGTACGATCTCGATCAATATCGCTCCGATTTGTATAAAACAATTACCATTCGATTCCTTGAAACTAGGCGGATCCAATAAGCTAATATATATTAATTTTGGATTATCCAATCACGAGATACTTACAACTGTATTATCAGTAGAAATTATAAATCAATAAATTCTAAAAAAACTCTCTCCTGTTTATCCCAAAAATGACCAGAAAAACAGCGAGCAAAAACAAAAACAATGAAGATGTTTGTCTTCATCGTTAACAACGCAAAAAGCTAAAAAACAAAATACAATGCAAACTGTGGATATTCCACTAATCCAACAAAATATGGAGACTCCAGAACCAGTAGTGTCTATGGAAGTCGACCCTTCGCCTTCGAAAAAAACAAAGAAAAGAAACTTTGAAAGAGACTCCAAAAAAAACCACCACTACTCTCGACGTTGATGCCAGTTTTAATGCGTCAGAGAACTTCTTGGACAAAAATACGTTCTCAGTACAAGCTTTTGAATGTCAAAAGCCTTCTTTCCACAAATATTTCCCCCTCAAAGAATTTTCAGGAACGTCGCCGTAGCAAAAAGTCTCTTCTGTTATCGATTTACTTTTTGACAAATACGATTCGTTCTCAGAAGCGATATTAGCCAAACATCCAAATGACCAATCACAACGTATTATCAAAATTTCCTTTCATAATCAGGAAGAACGTGAACATGCTTGTTCAGTCCAATTACCCAATTTGGAAAATCACACATTTTTATCTCTCAATGTAGTGCATACACAACCAAATGTCCCTGCAAGGTCGATCAGGATAACAGAAATTCCCCTGGATTCTACAGAACATAGGATCAAGATGACATTTACCTGATTTGGAATGATCGTCTATTTCACCATAGGAACAAAGAATATGTGGCAACAAGCCACTATTACCTTCGTGGAAGATGCTAATTTCAAGGAACTAAAGGCTTGCTATGGTCTCTTCATATTTAACGACATGGTCAGAGTTTACATGTGTGACCAATCTCACTCAGATATTCTAGCACGTTCCAAAATTTCAGCGAAACTTGCCGGTAGAGGTTGGAACCGGTTTTATTATTACAAACTGGTTTTATTGACATCCTGAAATCGAATCCGGTTATAAACCGGTTATATTAAAACCGGTTGCAACTGATAAACCGATTATATTAAAACCGGTTGCAACCAATAAACCCGGTTATATTAATTGGTTAAAATCGATAAATCGGGTTTAATTTTCGTTTTAATATCATTATCAAGTGAACAAATTTTCTGATTTTGTATATTTTTTAATCTGATTAAGTTTAATACATTCAAAAAAATAAATAAATTAAAATTTAAAGTTAATTAAATGAGATATTTGTATTATTTATATTGTTCGATAATATTTATTCAATAAAGCGTTGCTATTTGCTAGATTAGTGATTATTTATTATTATTAATTATTTATAAAGAAATTAATGTGGAGGAGGTGACGTATTAATTAAATTTCTTGTGGTGGAAACATTTCGAAATGGGTATTGTTACGTTTTAAAAATAAGACCTTATTCACTAAATCAGGTGCCAATCGAGTTCTTTTCGCCGAAATGTGGTTACCAGCATCAGAAAACAATTGTTCGCTTGGCACTGAAGTCGCAGGAATAGATAGATATTTTCTCGCAAGTTGTGTTAAAATAGGAAAATTATCTCTATTATTTAACCACCAAGCTAAAGGATCATCTTTAACCCTAATATCCCTTAACTTTGCATAGCGTGATACTTCGCCCTCTTCTTCTGTGTTTGCGTTTGTGTAATTGCCTTCAAGATCGCGGAAAAAATCAACATCATCGTTATCATCAGAATTTCTAACTTCTTCATTGGGGATACGAAGATTTACTTTCAATTCATCGTATAAAGCTTCCACCAATTTATATGCCTTCCCTATAAGAAATCGAAATAAGGAAATAATGCGTTTTTTATAAGGTTTGTATACGTAATTGATGATTCCGTATCATAATTCCATATGTTTTATAATGATTTATTTTTTTATAATTTTTTAGAAAATCGATATATACGGAATTATTAAGGAATTTAAAATAATATATAAATTTTACGTAAAATAAAAAAATAACAAAATATAATAACAATATTATACATCTAATTGAATTTTTTAATGTAAGTAATATCAAATGAGTGAAAGCAAAACTGTCACAATATACTAATCTATTTCTAAATCAGAAAAAGTTTATTCAAATTTAATTTCAAGTAATTTAACATGAGGAAAAATCTTTGATAAACAGATTATGCATACCAAAATTTTTTCTTGTACTTTGAATGTGCAGATACCAAATTAAGCTTGAACTAAGATTTTTTCTATTTTGATTATCATGTTTATCGATCTATAAACAAGATTAATTAGTGAAATGAGCGTGATCAGTCAACCCTTTAATTTTAATTGAAGACAGTTTTGTTAGACCCAATTTCATAGACACAAATAATTTTCAATGCATTCTTGACAATAAGATATTTCCAATTGAAGAAATTTTCCTCTCCGTTGATGCAGAAGATTTGTTTTCCTCATGTTCACTCCTGAAACACAAAAATTTTCTCACAAACATGCTATTGATTCAATGTCCTTTAAATATTTTATATTTTCAGAATCTAAAATTTTCTAAACCTTAATAAAAAATGATACGCATCAACTCTCGTCAATCTAAAAACGTTTGTCAAAGGAAAAATACAAAAAAAGAATAAGACATTGTAAAAGAGATATACCTATTTTAGTAGATATCTAATTTACTTTATAGTAATATGTGATTTCAATGTTTATGAGCGGTACATTTACCATCTGATGTGTATTTTCACATAGTATGAGCGGTACATCGTAGTACTGACATGTATTTTCACTTTGGTTTTGCATATTGGCAGTAATTCAGATAGCTTGTAGGCATACTTAGTTTTTATAACTAACTAGTTTGCTACCAAATCATCTAT
>CAMKVN010000910.1:0-22536 GCA_946474995.1 Funneliformis geosporum
CAATTTGATTATAATGTATGCAAAAAATTTATGGGTGAGACTTGATAAAAGGTATGACTTAGAGGTGTAATTTAGAGATGAGACTTAGAATATGGTATGCATTTTAGGCTTGCATGATCGGGCCTAGCTCAAATCATGTCACTTTGTTCCTTGATTTTCGTTGGACCCTTTAGAGGCAAACAGAATAGCATAAAAGTTATTATTCATATTGGGTTTGCAATGTTAGGCCCAGCTCAAATCACGTCACTTTGTTCCTTAATTTTCGATGGGCCTTCCTGAAGCAAACAGAATAGTAAATTTTTTTTGATATATTATTTGGGATTAAAATCAGGTTAGAATGGTTATATCAAATAGTATACTTCAGGGTATCAGACAGGCTAATTCCTAGCTAAGTTCGATATCATTATTTATATTTGAGTCAAATTGCGCTAGAGCTTCGTATTCGATAATAGATTTGTATAGCTAGAATGGATTCACGAACGGTCAGAAATCTTTTCTAAGTACTAATTGGAATTTGTCCCAGAAACCCCATTTTGGCCCTACTTCTGCCTTTCTGCAGATCCTCTGTCGTCGAAAGCCACGTGCAAATTTAGCTTTATATTTATTTTGGCATCTCCAACCATCATTCATTTGGAATGATGATAGCTATCACTTAGTCTGGTATTTTTGTTGGTCTTTACAAGTTTGATATAGAATCACAGTTTTCCTTTGTTATTAAGATCCTTACTTAGTGTAAGTTCACTTCATCTAGATCTATGCTTTCCTGATAACCAGGTAAAGGGTATAGGTTACTACCTGTAGATGTCTTGTAGATTTTTTGTAGTGGATTCCATGTGATATTTTTTCTATATTTATGAATCTATAAGTATGAAGAGCCTTTGTTTGGACTTAGTTACTTGGACGCATCTTCTTCTTCCAGGTGATCGCTTTAAGCTAGAATTGACTGAACTTTAACTTTGACTTATAAAGTTATTTTTGATTGTTTGTAAATTTCTATTTGTACCAATTCTCTACTTCGGGTGTTGTTTTTAGTGTTAGAATTTCTTTTGAGGGAAGTTTGAGACCGAAGGACATTTAGAAATTAGATACTTTCTGATACTTTATTCTATCCCTTTCGGAGGGTGACAGTAATCAGTCAACTCAAACGAGTTTGAAATAGAATCACGAGGGGTAAGTTGCGTATTTTTAGATTTTTTTTCAATTTACAATACAAATAAAATATTACGGCTAGACTGCATCGTTAACAATTAGAAAAAATTATTTCGACTAGTGTTTGGATATGATATTTGGTATTATTATATAATGAATAAATTGTTAAAATTTGGTATAGACGTTACTGAATTTTCTCATATAACAAATTTTGATCTTCAAAAATGGAAATTAGTTATAATGAGGTTCAACTGTACCATTTTAGAATTTGTCTCAAACAGGTTTAATTTCAATACCATTTATTTAATAACTAGTCTGCTGAAAAATTTTATATGCTTAAATTTTATTAATTAATAACATTAAATATAGATTACTAAATTGCATAAAATTGTTATTAATAATTGCACTTCAAATTTTATTGGATATACTCTAAGGTTTAAGGATTAAAATAAATATAAATTATATTACATATTAGCTAATAGATCCCAAAAGATAATTATTTATTAAGATTTATTGACCAACGATTTATTTATGCATCTTGCATCATTTGGATCTGATCCGTTAGATCATTTAATTATTGAAGTTCAATGAATATGATTTATTTCCAATCCTACTATAGTGAGACCTCCTTAAATGCACTTTTTTTAAATTTTCACTATGGTCCTAAGGGGGGTACATTTAGAGAGGTCTCACTGTATATATCGAATAAATTGTTAAAATTCGGTAAAACATTACTGAATTTTCTTATTACAATGCATTGTAACCTCTAAAAAAGATTCATTATATAGAGGTTCAACTGTACTTTCATTTTGAGAAACATTTTTACAATGCAAAGATTTATTTATGCAAGAATGTGTAAATAGAAGGAATGGTTTAGATCTTTTCATAATAATCGATAAGATATAACGTGATATGAAAAATGAGGCGGAACAAAATTAATTAATAATGGGATTTTTGGGATTTTTGGGAAGGGAGGAAAGTGTAAAACAAATGTATTACTTTATATATTTAGTATTTTTTATATTCCTTTTCCAAATTAATATCTTAAATTTTATATTTATAGGGAAATATTAAATGTTCTTGCTTGATTTATTATAATCTATTAAAAAGATAGATGATTATTTAAATAATAGGTATTATATTACATTTTGAATATTTTTATTTGGATAATATTTATAGATACAATTTCTTGCAAAGAAGTATGATATTTAAATATTAAATTTCTAAATTTATGTAGCTCAAATGTTATCAAAATATTAAGCATAATTCTAGAAACTGTACTAATTGTAAGAAAAATAAATCTGATTTCAAATTTCGTACCGCAAAATACTGTGATACCAAAAAATGAAAAAATGAAAAATAAATTAATTTAAAACATTAATTCAAGCATCGCGTTTCTTTTGCGAGCAACTGTACTATCCCTTCAACCTGACCTGCCGAAATTCCCATACAATTATCAAATGAAATTGTTATAAGCAAATTTGTAGAAACCTTTATTACCTTTACGTAATAATTACTAATTTATCTTTACTATATCATGCATAGGTATCTTCATTAAGCGTGACAAATTGTACGTTTATTCATTACAATACATAATTTTGATTTTCACGAATGTATCGTGAGTATGTCGCTGAATTTATATTCACATGATTGATATACTGGGGAAAATTCGCATTTCGAAATTGATTTATCCATGTGATTCTTGAAAGAGAATTTTCATAAAAACCAAACACATTATTTATTTTTCTCACAAATTTCTGAAACATACTCTACTCTGTATTTGTACCTTTTTTCACTTTTTTTTCAAAAATGTCATATCCCACAGAATTTTGTTATTCCTGACTGCAAACCTGGCTATTTCGAATGAACCTTTTTGAGGATCAGCTTGAAATAAAGCCTCCAAACTCAGTAGGGTATAAAATTTTACTAAAAACTATTGGAGCGATTTTATAAATTGTCTAATATTCTAGGCCCTGATGCTCGGGTTGCAATTAAATGCTAAATATAGCATGTCTTCTACCATTTTTTTAATTTTAATATTCAGAAGGAATGCTCCACCCGAATTTTATTGTTGTTTTATTGACGAATCTACGCGCATACAGTAGATCTCTCAGAATTTTCACAGTAAAACATTACAATGGTGTCGAAGTAAGTAGACAAATTGATGATGGCTACTTGTTTTTTTGATCTTACTTATTTAGGAAAGAATCTCAATTGAACGATATGTAAATCTGCTTGAGTTAGAATATACAGTATACCCGTAATGTAAATAATGATGTCGTCTACCAAATAAATTTTGAATCCCACTCACATTTCATTAAAAGTTCTCCCGGGCTTTGTGCTGGATATCTATTGATAAAAATGTAAAATAAAAGAATTAAGATTTAATGGCCGAAAGTTTGGGACGCTAAAAAAGTCAGAAATAATTTATTTTTTCGAATTTTTAATAAGTAGACCTTCAGATATAATAAATTTTAAAGAGCAATTTGTTATATAATTATTGCAATTGGTATATTAGATCTTTTCTAACTTCAAGCAGTTAAATGTTCGATCACATGCAAAGTTTGTCAAACAGATCGATCTGATTTTTAATCGAGATCCATAAACACGTACATTGTACATCAAGGGCTGTCAATTGTATTCAAAATTAAATTTAATTGGTTACAGTTTTATTGTTTTATTTGTAAAAGTATAAAAGTCAACGAATTTTTTAAAAGGTTTAAAATCACATTTAATTGAATTTTATTTATAATCATAATAAAATTTATAAAAAGATAAATTATTATAAAAATTTTTTAATAAGGGGGAGGGAGGATGAATAACCAATTTATTCTGGGGAAAAAAACTTATTTGGTTGGTGTGGTTGCTGTTACGGGAGGGTTAGGTTTATGTGGAGTTGCTACTATTTATGAAGGATGGTGTTGCCATTTCAAAGATAATGTTGCTGTGGTATTGTTGGTGTAGTAGTGATGATTGTTGTCGTTGGTCTTGTTGGTGTCGTTCGGTGTCGTTGATGTTGGTTTCGTTTAGGACAATGAAATGAGCCTGATAAAGGTTATATCAACGAAACCGAGGCGGAAATTGTCGCGACGTTATTTCAAGGCGGTAACAAACGAAACCGAAGTGGAAACACGTCGCGACATTATTTCAAGGTCATAACGAAATGACCATTAAACATTTTTGTTTAATATAGGTTTATTTTTTTTAGATATTTCAAGATCATAACGAAAAAGAAAATTAAGCATTTTTTTATGTATAGATTTCAAGATCATATTTTTTTAATGTATAGATTTTTTAATTTGATCTGATCGTAAAAGGTGATGAAAAAAACGATTTATTTTATACAATTTTGGTCGTACGAAAAAGGAGGGTCAACTTGGAGCAAAAGGTCAAGAGTGACATGAAACATGATATTTTGGTTCAGGAGAATTGCTCTTACAAGAGGGACATGATGCAATATTTTGTTTCAGAATGATAAAGTTTGATAAGGAAAAGGAAGGTTAATGTTTCACCGCAAAAAAATTTCGTTGTTTCGTATCTTTCGTAACGACATTTTATTTTTATTTTTAGTACAAACGTTACAATTTTGAATACTTGCATGTGAATGTAATCATTTAAGGGCTCATTAAAGATTAGAATTCTATTCCGTATATAGAAATCATATAACGTTTATCTTTGCATCTTCTCATGAGAATCGCACGACAAATTTTTTTTTTAATGTTACATTTCGTGATTTTTATGCAAGTTCCGTGAATTGAATGTAATCTTTTAAGGGATCATTAATGATTAGAATTATATTCCTTATACAGAAATTATAAATTGAAACATCTTAAAAAAACAAATACCCACATTATTTATTATTTGTTGAACGAATAAACTTCTAAATCTTTTAATTAATATTTGTTTTCGCGTCTTATATAGAATAAAATCATCTTACAGAAATCATCCAATACATATTGTAATTTAACCTGGCACATTTGCATTCCCACACGACATATTAATTATCCTTAATATAGTAACTATTCTCTACAATGAAAATTTTGTAATTTACCTTCTTTTTTTTTTTATACAAATGTAATGAATTGTTTATTATTCACATCTACATGAAACTTATTTTAGGGTTCATTGATATAAAGATTTAATTTTTTGTACAAATGTATTTTATCTTTATATCTTGCACCAAATATATTTTCATAGATTAGTACGAATGGAATGTTTGTTCCACAAACAATAATTTTAATTTTATTACAAAAATTTTTTGATAATGAAAAAAAATTGTTATTTTGTTGGGGCATATATAAATTGTTCTCGCTATTCTTTAGATAAAAATGACTCTCAAGATATAATGTCCGTTGAAAAAACACTTGTCGAAATTCATGAGATTCAATCGAGTATCTATTTTTTCCGAATATTCGTACTAGTTCTTTAATATAGTATGTTCATTCAGATATGCATCTACAAGTGTAACTTAACTTGATTTGTTTATTGGTGTTATTGAACTTTCAAGTTTCCGAAAATTATTACCCATTTTTGTCATATGAATAGGAAACAATTCAAATGATCCTTCCTTAAATAGGTATGGTGCATCAATATGGCGGCTTTTCACGAAAACATTCTATCAAAAGAAGACCTTAAAATCAGTGTACATGAAATTGAATTTTTCCTTTGTTATCAAAATTATATTTAGCTTTATCACCAGTAAATTAATAATGTACGGGGAACGGAAACGTTTTTAAATCTATTTTATTTTGAATAAAATTTACAAAAACGGATTTTACAATGTTCAACGAGTAGCAACTCAGACGATGAGTGGGCGGAACAGACGGATATTTGTATCACGCAGCCTAGACCATAATGGTCGCTCCAGGACTAATATCAGATATTGTTTCACTTACGTTTTATCGTCAAATAAGATGTGAGTAATGTAATTTTTTTTTGTTTTCTGAAAAACTTGTCAAGAGGAACACAGATATTTCCGATTCTTTTAAGTAAAAACTCTCTAGATAAATAAAGAAACCATTTTTTAAGTGTATTATTTACAAATTATTTATTTATATATTTTTGGGCAAATAGAGAATAACAATAACTTCTAAAACTTTTTTTTTTTTTAATATATATATATATGGGAGCTGATCTATTAAAAGTGGGTTACGAGACATAGTAAATCATATGATCCGTACCTCAATTTTAATAGAATACTACCCATATTTTTTAAAAAATTATTGATTACAATTTTCTTATCTTATTATATAAAGGTGATATAAACGAACGTATGTATAGTAGAAATATAACGAATACATATTGATAATCAAGGATTACAGCTATATATAATTGCCTTTCTTCGTCCTGTTAACATAAATATTATTAAAGTATTTACCATCAACTATAAAAACAAAACAAAATAAAATAAAAATAAATTTACCTTTAATTGTTCATCAATCCATAAGCTAAATGTTTTCAAAAATTCAAATTGTAATTCATCAATTTTAACTTTGCGATAATTTGGGTCGATATCCACTCCAACTAATTTCTTTTTTAATCTGTATGTAGAGTCACCATGTTTACCACTTAGCAAAGATGCATCAAAGCTAATATAAGAACTGTTAGCAATTGAAGGTGTCTCTTCTTGTATTGAAGATTTTAGCCATTCGATCTATTAAAAAAAAATTCCACTCATTAATTTGAAAATGTAAAGTAAAAAGTAGTGAATGATTATTCAACTTACGATTTGACTGCATTTAGAAAGCTCTCCTTCTTTATGCAAAGTGTCTGGAAAAAAATTGATTCGGAATTAAAGAAAATATCAAATTTCGATGTTAACAAAGATCAATAAAAGGTTTTTAAAAAAGGATACCGACAACATGTAATAATAATTTGGTTTCATATATAAATCTAGTAAATATTGAAGATTGCAATATTCCATTATTAATGACTTTAGTGGTTAATGTATATTTTTCCTGCCAAGTAACGTTACCCCGTATAAATTGATGCCATACCAATGCAGCAATCATTTCTGTTATAACGGAGGTAGTTAATAATAATTTTTTTTAAGAAAAAAATATGGTTTTTTAAAGCACTTACCTTTTTTAGATAGGCAACATTGAATCATTTTGGGAATTGCATAAGAATGCCAGATATTATCTTCAATATTTTTCATATTCATATAGAAAGAAGAGTGTGAAATAAATGCGTTCATGATACTCCTATTTTTATATATAAAATATATTTATAAAAAGTCCGCGCAAATTTAATCACAAATAAAAAAAATTACCTAAGTGATTTTGAAGTAAAGCCTTGCAAATGATATAAATCAGCTAGGCGAAGTTCATAAATATATTTAGGAAAATTGTTTTTCCTCGATTCAAAGCAAAGTTGCATTAATGCATAAGACAAATCAAACCTAATTGGTTTAATATTTTCGTTCAAGACTTGCAACATGCGAAATCTTTAAATATAAATATTGTTAATTTGCAATCGCTTCATATACAAAAATGACAAGATTAAAGAACTTACGATATATCTGGCCAATATCTTACTGCACAATCAGCAGGCATCATTATGATTGTTAATGGACCGTAAAGCATGGGATTAACTTGCTAAAAAAAGATTATTTTATATCAAAATCTATTAATTGTCAATTATTTAATAACACATAAAACGCGACATACCTTCAATTTCTGATCACGTTGCCGTCCACATAAATATCCAGCAAGCATACTTCCGATAACTTGGTGAATCCATTTTTGATGTACAAGATTAGCAATAACTTCAAAGACATGTTCCTTTAATGAATGAATTATTAATATCAATGTATATCAAATAATGCTAAAGAACAATTTATACCTTATAAGCTATTCCTCTAGAAGATAGCGCCTTAAAAAATTTCATCGAATACGCTCTCAAATTTTTAATATCATCAGAGCTTATGTTAGACATTATATCAAACTGTTTTTTATACATTGTAGCATCAAAACCATTTGAAATATCTATAATTTTCATAAACGATAATAATGATGTTATTGATGTTTGGTTAAAAAATTTTATTAGTTTCTATTCCTCTGAAACAATAAAAAATATAGTGACATATTACCTTGTGAAAATTCTGTAAATGGCTCCAAGATCCCAATACATGATGTCATTATTTTACAAAATCGAAAATGCTCGATTATTTTGTCTTTTTAGATGATTAATTAATTATATTAGAACATACGCACTTTCATTAAAAAAAAAAAAAAGGAATAATCTACACACTCTTGAATTCATCTTTAAGTCTCAACTTTTGTACATTCTTTAAAAATTGTTTAAGAAATTGCCAGCGGCAAAATTCCATTAATTCACAAGATAAATCTTTCTAATCAAAGGAATAAATCAATAAATCTCTCGGTTATCAATTATCAATCCGTTTTCAATAAAACATACCAAAATTTGAAATTCCATAATTCCATATTTGTCGAGAGTATCGATGCATAAATTTTCAATCTCTTCAATGTTTCCAACATCTAAATCTTCTCGTAATTTTTTTATTGAGTCCGTGATCTCCAACCAACGTTGCTGTTTTGTTTGATTTAGGTTGACTTCCTCTATAGATATATCAACCTGTAATAAAATATTGAATTATTATGATGTAAAATTCTCATTACTTCGTCGGCATGATACTTACATCATTATTTGCTTCGTGGCGTTCCGGACTCACCAGCTGTAAAAGAATTGAACTCGCTTCAGTAAAATTTATTTTTATTTTTGTTAATTTACCAATATTTAATAACGATAATATGATACTAAATGTTTACATTTAACTCTTTTAATAAAGAATCGAGTTCAACGTCTAACTTATTAGTAGAAGTATCATCAATTAACTCCAAATTCCCAGATTTATAATTCTTATATTTAAGACTAAATTGTGCGATTTCATCAAAGAAATGTTCAAGTGGATATTGTACAAATTCGAAACCTATGAATTAAATAAAATAAAAATTTTTTTAAAATCTGACCACAGATTGTATTTAATTCATAATTATAAATACCTTCGATCTTTTTTAGAATTTTCCAAACTTTACTATTGTCGATATTTTTGAAAAAGCTAGAAACAAAGTTTTTTTGGCTCTCACTCATCTTTGAACCGGGAAAGTTACCATATAATGTCTTGATTAACTTAACTATCTCTTCAATTATACGCTCATCAAAATTATGATTAAGATGATGAAAACATTGTTCTGGAACCAAATTTATCATTTCCTCTAAACATTAAGTATAAAAATTGATTATTTCGTATTTAAAGAAAATAATCTGTAAATATATGATTTAATAATTACCTGAAGATGAACCTGGCGGCAATTCGAAAGCATTACATATGGAAATCTTGATAGCAGATTTTTTTTGACCTTTATTGAACGCATTATAAACTACCATGTTTCGAAAATCCTTGGAAATTCTTAATGATATATTATCCAAAAGTGCTCTAAGCATCACCAAGAAAATGCCCTCATAGTCTTGTCCAAATTGTATAAAGTGATTAATTTGTTGTTCTGGGGAAAGTACTGTTAGGACTTCCAATTGAGCTCTGATTAATTTATCAACACGTGATATGTTTACATCACTTTGAAAAAAATAAAAATAATAGAAATTATTGACAAATATTTGACTAACTTTAATCCGTAAAAAAAACCGATAATCAATAACGAACCAAAATGAATTATATTCTTCAAAATATTTGTCATCCGAAAGTCTACATTTACATAAATATTCGATAGATTTCCTTTTATCAGCTGAAAAATAATATTCCCCTAGTTCATATGCTAATTGACATCGGAATATGTTATGGATCGATATAGAAGTAGGACTAGGAACATCCGTACTCGTAGCAGAATCCTAATTAATAAAAGCAAAACGTGAGACATGAATATTTACCGAATGTAAATCACCCTTGTTTTATTATACCTCAAATTCTTTTGACAAAGATTGATAAAGATTTTCCAATAATTTAACTGATTTTTCACCTTTATCAAATTCATACCCAAAGTCTATGTGTTTATATTTTGATCTAATTGTCCATCGGTGGAATAAAATGACAGGATCAGTACGTGGATCCCCGCCAATAAGATCTCTAAAGGAAAGAATTTTTTTTTTTTGGTTATTAGATTTAATAATCAAATCAAGCAAAATAAATAACATACTTACTGTCCATAATAAATAAAAGCGTGGAATAACGCTGGTTGTGCATTTATTGGAGTACATTCTTCAATTCGTTGCAAACATAAACGCGTTTTACGTATAACCTTATAAAAAGGAAGTAAATTTAAGTTAATTCAAATAAACGTGTACAGCAAAATTATACAAAATTTATTGCCCCAATTTATGTACCAGGCAAGCTGCTTTAATCAAATGGAATTGTGCAGTGGTTAATGAGTACGTTAAAGGATTATTGCTAAGGATTAAAACCTCTCTAAGAAATTCTTCTTCTATAAGTATCATATTTAGTAGAATTTCTCCTCCATTTTGTGATTGATTTTTCTCAAGCTATTATATAAATTAATTGTTTTAATTAATGATATTAGATCAATATTATTTTAAGTATAAAAACTCACTTTTTCTTCAAGAATTTTTAGATTTTGACACCATTCAATAACTTCTAAACTTAAAGACGAAAACTTTGGACGAATCGAAGCCATTTGTTTCAAATATTCAAAATAAATATTCGATATTGGAATAATCGGGAAATCAAAAACATGTAATTATGTCACATGATCCAATGATCAGCACAACGCGAAAAAATGCTAGTTTTTTTTTTTTTTCATTTCAAGGGAATTAATAAGGAAGTTTGTGTTTTTTGTGTTTGTGTTATGGTCGGAAAATTTATATTATATAATTAATTCTGATTTCTCAATATCAAATTTCAGGGGCTCAGCAAAAACCCAAGCCACAGAACATTTTTAATCTGTAAAAATCCATCAAGAAAAAAAAACAAAAGTTTTTCAACTAAAAATGACTAGGCTTAGGATCACCAGAAGCAAAAGAACCAAAATGGACCTTGATACAATTGCCCAAAACACAATTGCTGTGGATACGAAAACTCTGAGCGTTCAAACAAGAAGAGCTTCGGCCCAAGCCTCCGTCTCTCCAGAGGAATCCTCCCCTTTAGCAGCTAAATTAAATTTAATATGGAAAACCATTAAAGAACTCAAGGATAATAAAGGCAGGACTTATTCAGAGCTCTTCATAAATTTACCGGATAAAGAATTATATCCTGATTATTATGGAGTAATCAAAAACCCAATTTCCCTTAATATGATGAAGCAAAGAATTGTCGACGGAAAATATTTGACACAAGAAGATTTTGAAAAAGATCTGGATTTGATGTGTAGTAATGCAAAGGTTTATAATATTGAAGGTTCACAAGTACACAACGATGCCATAATTATACAAAAATTTGCACGTAAATTGTTGAGAGGAGATAAGGAACAGGACAAGTCTGTTAATGGTTCAACAAATCTTGAAAAAATTGAGCATAATGGAGAAATTTATCATGTTGGCGATTTTGTTCATATATTTAATGAAGTTGATCCAAATTTACCAAACATTGCTCATATTCAGAAAATCTGGGAAAATAAAGAAGGTGATAAATGTTCTCATGTATGTTGGTATTATCGTCCTGAACAAACCAAACACCAGGCTACTCACAAATTTTATGAAAATGAAGTATTCAAAACAAGCGGATTTCTCGATATTTCTTTCAATGATGTCGTCGAAAAGTGTTATGTTTTGCAACATAAGGATTATATTGCAGGAAGACCAGAAGGTAGTGATGGTACGTCTGTGTATCTTTGTAAATCTCGTTATAGTGAACAACAAACGAATTTCATCAAAATAAAAAAGTGGCCGGGGAAGAAAATAAATCTTGTTAGATTTGACAAACCATTGGTTCTAAAAAAAGTTGAGAGTTCATTGGCGGCGAACTTTAGAAAGTCAAAGGAGAAAAATAAAGAGTTAACCAAGGAGAAAAACAAGGAGAAACTTAGGGACAAACCTAAAGACAAACAGAAAGACAAACCTAGGGACAAAACTAAGGAAAAACAAAGGTTCAAAGCTAAATCCGAAGAACTCAGAAAAGAATTGCTAGCCAAATACGAATATGATGCAGATTCTTCTCATCCGGAAGATCCCTTTTTTCCTTCGCAAACGGCTCGTGTTAGAAATTCTAGAGTTGGACGACCTCCGAAATCTCAAAGCACTGATAAAAATTTCGAGCCTGCAACCTATCAAAAGTATCCGACAAATTATGATGATTCTGATAATTTGACACCCTACACATCCAGTGTTCCGCAGTCCCCATATTCAATGACATCGGGATACCCAATTACTTCCACTCCTGATAATGTGCAAAATTCTGGGGTAGCTCATCAATATGGATTTGTAACTTCACCTCAAGAAACACCCATGCCTTCTATTCATTCTATACCTTCACAGTATTTGGCTCAACCATATTATCAAGTAGATTCAGAGTCTAATGTTCCCACAACTTCCATAGCGCCTGCAACGTCTACGGTGCAGCAGCCAATAGTCCCATCTATGTCGAAACCAATACCTGAATCTGGAGAAGTGTTGGAAATACCTCCTGAGACTGCGGAATATTTTGCTCGTGATCATATGGGCAACGTTTTGTGGTTTGCTTCTCCGCCAATTGACGTAGTGCAAGTGCCAGAACCAATGCATTCAATTGAATACTTATGTCGTCGAGGAGAAATGCTGGAGCGTGATCGAAAGCGGAAATTACAAGATGCTTTCGATTATGAAGATTGTCCAAATCCTCGATATGAGACAGCCCCACGATTGATAGAACTCGAATTGCTGAATAATATTGAAGAATTGGGAAGTAAATGGAAGAATGATGCAATCATACTCAAACGGCAAATTGATGAAATCGATGAGACATTATATGGTGATTCATAACTTTTTTTTTAAAAAAAAATGGGAGGAAAATCATAATTAATTTTTATAATTACTATAATGATTTGTATTTTATTTTCTTTGAATTTGAATTTGATTTTTTGATTTTTTTTTTTTTTTTTTTGATATATTGAACCGTCTTAAATAAAACAAAATGAACATTTTATTATTTTGTATGTAAATGTTATCCAAGATTTCAACAAATGATAAATTCCTTAAAACGCGCTATATATCAACATCGATCGATATTAAGAAAATAGAATTAGACTATCTAGACTGTTACATATGTTAGCATGAAATTTCATATAGGAAATTTTTTTTTTTCCTTAAATATGATTAAATATGTTACTGTAGGTATAATGATAAATATTTTCTAACTGGTTTTAGATCTTTTGGATGAACCTTCAGAATACGTAGCACTTCTTTTTTGTAATAAACCTTGTTTTCTAAAATATTCTCTTCTTTCTTTCTTATCCTTTTCGGCCAATATAGTATCTCGTTTGGCCATTTTCTTGGCGTATTCGTGATGTTTTTTGACTTGTTTTTCCTTACGCTTTCTATCCTTTTCTTTCTTTAAGGTATTAATTTGTTGCATAAGTGTATACATTTTCTTTTCTTTTGGTTCTAATACAACAGCTCGTTTTTGTAAATATGTTTGTTTAGTTCTCTTTTTAAGTATTTTTGGTTTACTTGCAAAAGGTAAATTTGCTTGTAAAGATAATGGAATATGTAAAGGATTGAAACGACGAGCTTTCCGTTCGATTTTCTATTATAAGTTATTAAATTGTTATACTTTAATATATTTTTTTAAATATATAAAATAGGATAAAATTAATTTTAAAAAACCTTATACTGAGAATCTGGATTTATTGGTGGGGTAAGTTCCAATTCTTTGCGGATTTGTCCCGTTAACCTCATGCCTTGCCACTCTTTCTTGGATGATAACAATAATGATGTCACAGGATTATAAAATTTCTTTGGGATGATTGGGTACCAAGCTCGTAAAAATATAATATCTGAAATATTTAAAATAAAGTATGAATACAATTCCTTTAAACATCAAGTCCAATTCAAGAAACTTTATGCTTCATACCACTCATTAACACTTTATCTTCAAAAGTAGCGCGAAAGTGACCTTCAGGTTTCTATAAATAAAGAATCAAAGTTAACTTGATGATAATAAATAGAGATAAATATTAAGAATTTATTTACCGTTATCGGTTTTTTCACTTGACCACGAATTCCTGATACGGTTCGAATCGCAGCTCCTTCAAATTTTGCCACTTCTAACGCAGAAGTAAACATATCTTTTATGAAAGCTGTATTCTTAAAAATCTTGTAAGGAGCACCTGTCAATTTCAATTTTTTAACAATCTCAACAGAATGATTAATATCAAGTACTACTCCAGTGGCGCTTATTCTAAATGTAGCCTACGAATAAAAATCATATTACAAAACTTGTGATAAACGTTATAATATAAATACAATTCATATTTCTATTAAGTGGCTTACTGCATTATCATTAGAGACAGATTGCACTGCGCAAAAACTAGTATTAGGCGGATGAATAGGTCCTTTAAATAAAAAATAATTTTTAAATATTATTAGGAATAGTAAGAAGCAATGAATTTAGTAATTATCTACCATAAAATGTGGCTAGACAATGCATATGTTCTGGAGTGTATTTGAGCATTCTGTTTCTTGTCCCATCATTCAAAGTGTAAATAGGCATTGATTGGAATCGTCTCCATCCAAGTGAGAATATAAGGGGATCTTTAGTCTTTAAGATCTTTTTGTGCCATCGGTGTCGCTTTATACGAACCTATAATCAAACAAATTTGTAAGTTTATCAAAATAAGTACAGTATTCCACGTATAATTGTTGATTAACCTGTATAAATCCTAAATTTTCTTCAGTTGCTAATAGACCTCCAACTATGATAGGATATGCCGGATCAAAATATTTCACAAATTCACATGGCATTCTCCTGAGTAATATTCGAACATAAGTACCAGGTCGAAATCCTTCAACCATAGCTCTTGTATGAGAATCATCATCTTCAAACTCTTCACGGTTAAGTTGTAATTGCTTAGAAATTCCCTCTTTAATCTCATCATAAAAGTCAACCTTGGGGGTACCATCCTTTTCATCATATTCCGCATCAAATTTTTTCTTTAACAAAGCTCTTTTTTGTGCAAGAGCTTCTTGCTCAATTTCATTTTCGGATTTTTTTGATCCCTCAACTTTTACCACTTCACCAGTTTCAAGATCCTCAAAGTCCCCATGAACTTCATTATCTGAACTGTCATTTTCTCCCACAGAAGAATCATCTTCAAGACTGCCTGTAATGAATCTATTTCTAATAGATTCTAACATCTGGAAAAAATAAAAAAAGAATTTCGAAATCAGAATATTACTCAAACAACGAGACAAATGAAACGTATGATACTAACTACTTCGTCGTCCCATTTATCGAGATTACTTATGTCTAAATAAGTTTTGGTGGAATCAATAGTATTCATAGATTCAGAATCTTTATCTTGAGATTTTATAATCTTGAAAAATTCCTCATCGTTTTCCTCCTCTTCTACATTGTCTTTTTCATTAGATGCTGCTTCAACTTTTAATAAATCAGAAAATTTCCCAGATGCAATTTCTTCCGGCGTTTTTTCATTACTATAAATTAATTGCATAATATTAATTCTACGATTAGAAAAGAACATCTTTTTTGCTTTTTCGGCCAAATTAGATTTCCATTTTAATGACCCATCAAGAGCCGGGTCATCATCCACGCCTTGACCTAAAATATCTTCTATATCGCTGTCGCTTTCGGCATATGCGATCTCTTCGTCGTTAATTTCTGGATTCTTCATATTAACTCTATTGAAAGCAAAACTTCTACTAGCAACTTTTTCCCACTCATCCCCTTCGTCGTCCTCTTTTTCATCCTCATCCTCTTCTTCCTCTTCTTCGTCATCCTCTTCTTCGTCATCCTCCTCTTCGTCATCTTCTTCATCGTTACCATTATACTCCACTTCGCAGTTGTCATCATCCTCCTGTTCGTACTCGTCATCTTCCTCCTCTATGTAATCGTCATCCTCCTCCTCATCATAGTCGTCATCATCTTCGAAATATACCTTCTCTTCAAATTCATCGTAATCTTCTTCAAAATCGGACTCTTCATCTGAATCCGTTTCTTGTTCACCACCATCATGTTTTTTAACATCATCTGCAAACCTAACCTTACGACGACCACGAATATTCTCATCTATTTGTTTAGAATCTATCGATCCTATAAAATATTTCATATTCATTATTAGTTTCGACTATTAAGTATAGTGTTGAAAACTAAGAAAATAAGAAAGTACCAGAATTAACTTCTTCAACTAAATCTGAAGCTTTCATCGGAGCGGAATTTGCAAAAATTGTAAGTTCACTTTCTTCTAATTTATCTGCAAGTGTATCTGGAGCATCTTGTAAATGTATGACCATTTTCTCTCCAGGACCTTGCTCATATTCTGGTCCATCTAAATTACCGATTAAGAAAATTTTAATAAAAAGTTAAATTATTATATTTACAGTAACTCTGTATAACTTACTATCATCAACTTCTGTATCGATTTGATCAGATTTCCTTGTGAAACTTCCAGGAATATTAATATACACAGCATCTTTATCGTACATGATTCCACCGACATCGGACATAGGTGCGTAAATAACCTTGTGCTTTTCACTAAGACTCTTTCGCACTTTATCAGGTAACGGACATGGATCTGGCAGTATGGAAATGTCTGACAGAATTTGATCACCAGCACCTGGTATATGAACCTTCATGGTGGATTTCATATTTGTTCCACGTAAATATCCATATAAAGTAACAGTCCTATCACATAAAGGATTGAGTCTAACTTCTTCGGGATCAGTTAAATCTTCTACACGATCAGCAACCAAATAAGGGTGTGTATTCCTCCATATTAACGGTCTAAACTTCATTACAGAAATAAATCTAGAAAGATTTTGAATTTCTTGATTTGGATATCGACCATTAATTATTCCTGATAAATAAAAAAGCTTGGCGCCCTGATAAATTTCCGTCCAAAAACGATGTTTTAATCGTTTTTTAGTTGTTCTAAGTGTCTTATTATTTTTGAATTTATCCAGATGTGTGAGAACTCCCATAATTTTTGGAAATCCATGAGTTTGTAAAATATTAAGGAATTCAAATGTTTCCTAAAATAATAATATATAAAAGTTATTAAAAGAATCCTTCCCGGGAATTTAATTTGTAATAATAAATATCTTCACCATCTCAAAACCAAAACTAGCATCAATTAATAACAACACCAAATCTGCGATTTTAGCTATATCAATCATGCAATTCATATCATTTGTACATTCTATAAAGGTTAATCGTCTTTTTTTACCTATACAAAAAATTAAAAATAAAATATGGTTAAAAAAGACCGAAAAATAGAAAATTTTAAAATTGATTTATAGAAATATGTAATACCACTCACGACCGTAATGGGTCCTTTTATTTCTGTAAGGTTGTGTTTCGTGTATCTCTTGACAAGGGATTTTATTAAAGTAGTTTTACCAGTCTGATTTAAATATATTATATATTTAATATTTAATTTCTACAATAATTATAATAATAATTCATTTTTAAAGTACCTGTGGAGGTCCTACTACAGCAACAATTACAGGAGGTGGCTCTGTTGGAGTCCTATCAACAAGAGGGACATGAAGTTTCTTTTGATCCAATTCTTGTTTGCGTCTAGCAAGTTTTTCAGCTTTTCTTCCAGAGAACGGAGCAAAAGCCTTTAAAAAATAATTTATCAATAAGAAAAATGATTCAATTAAATTAAATATATGTATATAATATAGAATTATGAACCTTTGGATTATTTTTCTCTTCATTTTTCTTTTGCTTTTTAGATTTCTTATCCTTTTTTGAGCCAGCTTGACGTGGTCTATGAGCTTTTTGTTGTTCTTTGTTATCCATGCAAATTAATTTAGAATTAGACAGAAAATATAGACAGATTATCTTGATAATTTCTTTTTATTAGGGATGATTTAATGATCCGACCAATCCGATCTCGGTCCGGTCTAGCGATCTGGATCGATTTTTAGACCGATAGTAAAAAAAATTTACGAAATGAAAAAATTAAACATAATAAATCAAATAGATTTTATCAATTGTTGAATAGTCAAGTTCAAAATCAAAGATCCAGTAAAAGAGCTTAATGATAATGATATTATATTTTTATATTCCGTTATTGTCATAAAATCATGCGACGAAGTGACCTTTCTTGTTATTTAAGTAAATAATAATAACTAATTATTTATTTTCTTTTTAAAACCATTAGAAATTTAAGGTTTACCGATAGAAATCCATTTTTGCACATCATTATAACATGATTTTAAAGAAATGGCAACAATGATTTGAAAGAGACATGCATTGCTTAGTAAAAGAATTGCATGATTTGTATTTTATTTCTTCCATTTATAACATAAATTTTTGCAAAAATCATGATTCTTGGGGAACTGATATAAAAAAAACATACTTTAATTATTATCGAATCATATTACAAATATTCAATAGTATTTGAAAAATGCTACTATAACAAAACCTTTCTCATTATAAGTCTTTGAACAATAATTTGCATAATCACGTGATCTTGTCTAATTTTAAGACGCGTTCCATTATTACTGTATTACAGTGAGTCGATCCGGTTACTGTAACATCATCGACAAAAAACAAATTTTTTTTTGATACCTCCAAATCAGGTAGTTTTGATAACATCGTACAATGACGACTTCCGAACAGCCTACTGCTGTTTCAGCACCAGGGAAAGTACTTTTAGCAGGAGGATATCTCGTATTAAATAGGAAATATAATGGAATAGTTATTGGAACAAGTGCAAGATTTTACACGATAATTTATTCGGGGAAAAATGGTTTTGGAGAAATCACTGTTCATTCGCCACAATTTAATGACGGAGAATGGAATTATCGAGTGACTGAAAGTTTAGGCGATAGTTTTTCTTGTGAACTTGAACCTATGTAAGCTAATGGATTAAAAACATACTTTACTCTTATTAAAAATAATTCTATTAACGTAAAGTACGTTTTAATACAAGTAACCCAGAAAAGCGTAATTCGTTCGTTGAAATTGCCATAAAGTATTCTTTATCAATTATTTTATATAGAATAAATAAACACAAATTTCAAGCAATATTTGCTAAAGGATTAGATATTTATATTATTGGTAATAATGATTTTTATTCGCAACGCGAACAGGTAGATTTTTCTTCTTTTTTATTCACATCGTTATATTGGCCAGATAATAAATTCTCTTTACCCCCCCCCCCGTATTATAACAAAAGCTAAAGAAAAGGAATTTACCACTTACATCCTCATCATTAAAGTCTCTTGAACCATTTTGTAAAGTTCATTGCAATGTAAACGAAGTTCATAAAACTGGATTAGGGTCATCAGCAGCATTGATTACATCACTTGTGGCGGCGCTTTTTGTTCATTTTGAAGTAACATCAAATCAAATAGATGATAGAAGATTAATTCATAATGTAGCACAATTTTGCCATTGTTTGGCACAAGGAAAAGTTGGTAGTGGATTTGATGTATCTGCCGCTGTTTGGGGAAGTCATATATATAAAAGATTTTCTCCAAGCGTTTTAGAAGATGTTATGGTATTTTATTTAAGTGAATTTATTAAATTTTTAAATTTAAAAAAAAAAGATTTCTTTTTAATAAATAAATTATACTTAGAATCAAAAGGTTAATCTATTAGCTCTTAATAATATCGTTGATCCAGCTTCAAATAAGTAAGTATAAATTTTAATTTTGTTCTAAAGTTAACTTTTCTTAAAGCAAAAAAAGGAAAAAACAAAATAATTTAAATATATAATAGATGGGATAATCAGGCGACAAATTTCTCCCTTCCACCTGAATTTACATTATTATTAGCAGATATAGATGCAGGCTCGCATACTCCAAGTATGGTTGGAAGAGTATTAAAATGGCGTAAAGAAAATGCTGATCAGGGTTAGAGATCTTTCAATATTAAGTAAAAAATTTTTTATTCCTTTATTTAGTGCATTTCGTAACTTTATTTGATTTCATTTATTCTATAAAAGCAAATATTTTATGGGATACACTTGCATTCCATAATACAGCTATTTCAAATGATTTAAAAGAATTAAATAAGAACTATCAACAGAATAAAGAGTTGTATAATATAGCTATTAAGGTTTGCGAAAATGTGAAGGCTTCTGAGGTAAATTATACAGATTATATGAAATTTTACCTAATTTATTAAAAAAATCAAGGTTTATATTATAACATTTCATTTTATTCTAGTGGATTTTATATGGTTTACAAAATCCGAACAATACCAATATTGCTCTTTTTTCTTCCATCTTCATTACATTTCAGGTAAATTGGTTAATATTTCAATGTTATATCATTTGTTTTGAATCGCAAATTAACATTTTAACTTTATATTATTAGAAAATTCGAGGATTATTACGTGAAATGTCTGAACTATCGCAAGTACCTATTGAACCACCTAAACAAACGAAATTGCTTGATGCTTGTAATGATATTCCTGGTGTAATCATGGCCGGTGTTCCTGGAGGTAAATTAAAGATCACTCTGTATATGCAGCTGCTTATTTATGTTTAAAATTACTTAGATCATCATTTTTTAATTAAATCATTAGCTGGAGGATATGATGCAATATTTTGTATCGGTATAGGTGACGCTTTTAACACACGAATAGAAAAACTTTGGAATTCGTGGGAGGAAATGAGTGTTGGACCTTTATTATCTAAAGAATCATCAAAGGGTTATATGATCGAACAAATCAGCGAAGTTTCTGGATTGTCGAAATATTTAAACAGAGAAACGCTTCCTGTCAAATTGTTTAAAAATAAGTTATAGTAATAATTATTCGTTTACACAATCTCCATATTTTATGTTAAAAGCTTTGGGATTGCAGATGTTTAATAATCACTTATACGTGGCACCCAACACCGAATCATTTCTTAATCTTTTGATTACTTATTATTTAAATCAATGTGCGTTAAAATCTCAAAAAAAAAAAAAAATTTAAATAAAATTTATAAATTAAATCAAAAAAAAAAAAAAAAATAACATTAAAAAGTTAAAAATTGGTATATATATAGTATTTTATGATCTCTAATTATTAAAATAAAGTTTTATTTGGATTTCTTATATGTATAGTTTTTTTAAAAATGGATTAAAAAATTATCAATTATTAATTATAATAAAATTTTTTAAATAAAAATTATTATAATTAATTATTAAATAAAAATAAAATTATTAATTTAAAGTCTATAAAAAAAAATATTTTCTAGTATTTTAATGCTTTTTATTTAAATTAATAATTAATATTAATAATGATAATACTTATTTTCTATCTTAACAAATTTCCTTTAAATAATAATTTATTTGTAAAATAATAAAAGCTTTTTAATTATAAATAATAGTAAATAAAGAATTTATATTATTAATTTAATAATTAAATATTATTATTTATGAAAATTAATAATAACTAAATTATTACTTTTTATAAATATATAAGCATTATTGCTTATCAGTAATATTAAGATAAAAAATGATCCCATGTGATATTATTATTACATTGAAATTATATAAGATTTAACATGATTAGAATCATTTAAAACAAAAAATAATATTCAAAGAAAAATAAACTTAATAATAAAGTAGATATCAAATATATTACCTTGATTTAAACCCATTATTTATAAATCAATCTTGTTATTTCTATGGTTAAGTTTTTTATGTATATTCAACCTTTTCTATGTATGATTAAATTTAATTAACAATCATTAAAATAGTAAAAAAGGTATTATAAGTTACCATAAAATATGATTTGCTATAATTTGTTATTTTTTTACCTATTCTAAATTCTAGTTTTTTTATAACTGTTATAATAATCATACTTTACCAATATCCTACATATAATAAGCAATATAAAAGAAAAATAGTATAATTTCAACATCATAAGATGTTTGTAATATTTAATACTATTCTGAATAAATATTATATATTTCTTGTAAACATTACAAATGAATTTAAGAAAACAATTGTATTTGTAATCAAGGAATGACTTAAATTACACTTTCGCTCTTCTAATAGATAAAGTATCACATTTTAATATAATAAAAATCAATTTTTTGCAGTCTTTAGAAAATATTTAAATTAAAAAGGCAAGTGTACAAGTGTATTATTATAAAAAAGTAGCATATGATACTTTAGCTCAATTATTTAATGATCAATTTTAGGAACTAAGTTTTAATCATGATTAAAGATGGTACAGCAATTGATTTCAAATTTACAAAATGTTGCAACATAAGCTAAAATTAGTTGCAACAT
>CAMKVN010000911.1:0-22517 GCA_946474995.1 Funneliformis geosporum
AGCATAGATATTGTTCCGAACATATTAAATATTATAGGTAGAATAAAAGTAAATATAAATAAATTAAGCAAAATTAAAAACGAAATTAAAAGAAAATGAATACAAATAAAGAATTAGAAAGAAAAAATAAAATATTAGATTGATTAACAACAGGAAAGGGTTATATTAACTGTGGGGAAAACGCAGTTGAACCAAACCAGTTTTCTTTAAGAGGGAAATTAGGTTATCTATTTCTTAGATTTGAAATAGCAGACAAAGGCGTTACCCCTTATGAATATAATGAAGCAACCAACACTGTTATTGCTCGCGAGGGTATTAGAAAGTTTAAACCCTTTTTTGAAAGTATTGAAAGTGGTAAAAAAAGAGACTTGAGATATTTAGAGAATAATGGTTGAGAGGAGTTTATTGTTTGGAAATCCAAAGAAAGTTTCTTCCATGAAGTAGACCAAGACCTTTTTCTTAAATTAGCAAAGAAGGAAATAACTTTTTATGGTGATGATAGAAAAACCATAGAAAAGGCTATTACTGGTGGAAAAGAGATTTATGCTTGGGAAAAAGACCAAGAAAAAAATGGTATGGATTGAAAGGAGTTGATGGAAAAAAGAAATGAATTATTAGACAGAGTAAAACAATTAGGGAAAATGGATAATTATGTAAATGGTTGTCAAAGAGATTTAAAATGAAACCAACACTGTTCAATTAGATTTTATTTAAGTGATAATGAAAAACATTATCGACAATTACTTAATGACAGCAAAACCAAAATTGAAGTGGTTGAAATGGTTATAAATGATTTGCATAAGAAAATGAAAATTACTGAGTTCACTGAGAAAGAAGTTAATGAGTGGGTGAATGGTTCGGTTGATACTTGAATAACAAATAACGAAAAGGAAAAAATTAAACTTGAAAAAAGTGTTTGGACTAGCGAACAATGAAAGGCTTATAAACCTAGTGAAGTAGTAGGTTTAAGAGAATGGAGTGATGACAAAGCAAAGAATTTTTTTATGTTTAAAGATGATTCTTATGACACAGCCGAACAAAAAGTTAAAGAAATAAAAGATAAAATAACCAATGGCGAAAGTTTTATGTATCATTGCGAACACTGTCAAGAGGCAGGCAAAAGTTCTTTTACAAGAGATTTTGTTAACTTAAAGACAGGGGTAGCTATTTATAGTTGCTCTCGTTGTGAAAATACTAATTATTGATATGATGGAAGAGAAGGATAAACTTTTGAATAGTGCTAATACAGCCAAAGACTTATCAAAATATTTTTGACATTGTGCTACCTATTTTGATAGAAAAGATGTTAAAAATAAGTTAAAGATTACTGACATTTAATTCTAACATTGTAATAATGCCGACCAGAAATACTTTAACACGAAAAGATTACAATACTCACTACAATTATAAAAGATATCTAGCAGAGGATTTTAAGAATAATTTTTATCAGTGCCAAATCTGCGGTATAGGAACTGATATCAAAGGTTATTTATATAAATGTTGTATATAAATGTTGTAGTTGTGAGAAGTTTTTTTGTGAGGGCTGTATGATTGATGTAGAGTTTGAAAGCACTTGAAGGATAAGCGATAATCCCAATACTGAATATGGTTTTGAGGAATGCGAACCTTTTATTGAAATAGGTAAATGATGTCGTGAATGTTTTTTTTCCAAAGCTCTTTTGATAGATGTTTGAAATGTCCTTAAAAAAGAAAGGATAGTTGTTTCGGTTATATCTGTGGAAGAGGTTGGAGAGGATGACATAGAAAACAAGGCTGATGAAAATTAAATATATAAATTAACAAAAATATAAACAGATTAAATTAAACTATGACAGAATTTGAAAAGAAACAACTAGAATTATTAGAAATACAAAATAAGAACTCGGATAGAATAGCTACTCATTTATTTGCGATGATGTTTGGTTTAATATCCATTAGTTGCTTTTTAATGCTAATATGAATTAGTAAAGAAAATAAATGTAAGTGCAAAAAATAAAGATATGGTAAAAGACAAAGAACAATTTGGAGAGTTTGGTTATAATCTCCACAAAAGAGAGGCAATGAAGAAAGGACAGTTTCCAACTCCTCTCCACATTTGCGAATTAATGGCACTTTTATTTGTCCCCAAAGAACAAATAAAATATAATGAAAAGGGTGAAATTGATGATAGTTCTTTTGAATGGTATAAGGATAGATTAGTTTACGAACCTTGTGTAGGAACTGGTAATATGTTTTGACCTTTAAAAGATAAATTACTTAATCCATAATTAACAAATTATAACTAGCAATAGTTTAGGTGATTAGACTAAGTTTTAAATAACTACGTTAGAATGCTCATGATACTTTCAGATGATACCCTAGTCTGAAACCCTATCGGTATATTTTAAACAGTTGTGAGGATTAGCAACAGTGAATATACCCTAACAAGATGTTCTAACTTTGTCGAAGGGTAAATAACCTTTTAGTAATAAAAGTGATATTTTATAAATATGGAAAAAAATAATCAAAATTACAAAAACAAATTAGTTTATGTTCTAAACAAAGAAGGAATTCCTTTAATGCCTTGTCGAATTATTAAGGCGAGACACTTACTGAAATCTAAACGAGCAAAGATAACAAACTATCAACCTTTTACTATCCAGTTGAATTTTGAATGTGAAAATAAAGTTCAAGATATTACTCTTGGAACAGACCTAGCTGGTAAGCAAGGTGGATTATCGGCAGTAAGTGGGGATAAAGAACTCTATTCAGCGGAATTTAAAATCAGAGGGCAAGAAGCGGTGAAGTTAATTTCTACTCGTAGGCAGTATCGTAAGAGTAGGAGAAGTAGGAAAACTAGATATCGTAAAATGAGATTTTTAAACCGAAAAAGAAAAGATAGATGACTACCTCCAAGTATAATGAGTAAACTAAACTCTCACTTACAATTGATTAAAAAGGTTTGCGAGATTTTGCCAATAAACAAAACAATTATTGAAGTTGCTAAATTTGACATTCAGAAAATGAAAAACCCCCACATTAAAGGAATAGAATATAGACAAGGCGAGCAATTGGGATGGGAAAATGTTAAGTCTTATGTAAGATTTAGAGATAAATATCAATGCCAAGCAAAAAAGACTTGTAAAAACAAGAACTTTGAAGTCCATCATTTAGAAACTAGAATGACAGGAGGCAATGCTCCTAACAATTTTCTTACTCTCTGTAAAGAGCATCATCAAGAGGTGACTGATAAAAAGAGGAAATTAGAAATCAAAAGAGGTCAAAGTTATCGCCATGCTTCTTATCTGAATATGATGAGGTTGGAGTTGGTGAAAAGATTAAAAGAACTATACAAAAATGTCCAAACTACCTATGGATATCTTACTAAGTCAGTTAGAAAAGAACATGATTTAGAAAAAAGTCATCGGATAGATGCCCTCTGTATAACCGGTAATCCCAGTGTAGAAAGAGCGAAAGAATGGTGGATAGTAAAACAAGTAAGGAAGAAGAAACGAAGTCTCCATGAGGCAGACCCACGAAAGGGTGGGGTGAGAAGAAATTATAATGTGAAGCAAATTACTAGAAAAGAACATTTATGATGTTTAAGAGATAAAGTTAGATTAGGCGATGAAGTTGGATTTATCAGTGGTTTTGGAGTTGGTAAAAAAGTTGTTTATGTAAGAGATATAGAAAACAAATCAGTTCAAATATCTCCAAAAGATAGGCAAACAAATCCCAACTACTTGAAATTAATCAACAGAAACAATAATTGAATATATGGAATTAACAAATAAAAATGAGTATGATAATAAATAAAATTAAGATATGACATTTCAAGCAGAATTAGACAGAATTAATAAAACGGGAAAGAAGGATAGATTAGGGCAAATTTCTACCCCCTCCCATATCGCTACTTTTATGGCAGAATTAATAGTTGGTAAGGATACGGATTTGACTGATAAAACGGTGCTAGACCCTTGTGTTGGCACAGGAAATCTCTTAATTTCTCTGCGAGGCAGAGGAACAATTTTAGTAGGTAACGATGTTGATAAAGAAGCCTTAGAAACTTGTAAACAAAGAATACCAGAAGCAATATTAACTAATTGCAATATTTTTTTATGTGTAAATCCAAAATTAGTTATTAAAGATAGTGAAAAGAAAATGGTTGAATTGCATGAGGAACACCGAAAACTTTTATCCAAGGAAAAACTAGATAAAGAAGAAACAAAAAGGATTAAAAAAATCTCTTTGGAGGTTGAAGAAAGAATAAAATTGATTGAAGAGAATAAAAAAGTTAAACCTTGAAAGTATGGATTATATTGTAGCGAACATATTTTTCATGAACCGAAGGAAACTATTAAACGATTAGAAAATAAACTTTGAAAAGACCATGTAACATTCATGGAAGAAATAAAAAAACTACGACAAGAAACATTACAAAAAGAAAGAGATACCAAAAATAATGGTAATCCTATTTATTATGATTGTCATAGGTGTAATAAAAAAGTGATGGATGAAAGTGTAGGAATGTGTAAATGCAAAGGCGAAACTAAACACTTGCTTTGCGAGGATTGCACCAAACAAAGTTGAGGGGTTAGAGAAGATGGCAGATTAGATACTAGGGAGTTAGATGTTAACGATTTAGAACAAGTAATAAAAGAAAGGAAATATGGAAAAGAAAATTAAAAATTTAAAAATTGGGGAACTAAAACAAAGATTAAGTGATTTGATTAGTTATCATACCAAAAGAAAGGAGGATGCTATTAAATATAATTCAGAGTTTTATAATAAGTTGAATAGTATTAAAGAAGTAGAAATGATGGAAAAATTACCTCCTAAGTTTTTACAAGCTTACTTATTTTTAAAACAAGCCTACTATTCTAACTACCAAGAAGAACTTTTAAAACACTCTAATTTTGATAAAGAAAGTTTTTTGGATAGATTGGAAAAAGAAATAGAGATTTCTGAAAAGAGTGTTGGGTTTATTACTGACGACAAAATAGATTTACCAAAAGATTATCCTCTCTGTGTTTTTATTAGAGATGAACATGAAGAAACTGTTTTAAAAGCAAAAGAAAATCTGTTAGCATTAGTGCAAGAACAAGCAGAAAAAATGTGAGAGGAAAACAGCCCTGATGAAGTATTTGGACTTGATGGAAAAACATATGTTGACCTCATCACCAAAGAACTTTACGATAGATTAATTAAAAAATATTTTTATGATAAAGACAAATTATAAAAAAAAGAATATACAATAATGAATTTCGAAAAACAATAAACTATGAATATTGATTGAACTAAAGAACGAGAAGAAAATAAAAAAAATGCAAAGACATAAAAAATGTTGCGAAATAATATTAGAACATGCTAATAAGTTAAGGGCGGATGCCAGTAATACTTTAAATGAAATAAAGATGGGTAAAATAAAAAAAGCAAATGCCTCTTTGATGGTAATGGTTATTAACTCTTGAAAACTATTACCTAATAAATGTGAAAATTGTATAGAAAGAGAAAAGTTTGTGTTAAAATCCATTGAAGAAATAAAAAATAAAAAAAGAAATGAGTAGTCAAAGAAAATGCACTAGGTGCGAAAAGAAATACCCCAAAGAAGAATTAATTAAGAGTAGGGGTTGTAGATATTGTGATAATTGTGCTAAAACAATTGAGCAAAATGACAAAACTGCAATAACATGAATAATATCGATAACCACTGTGGTAGTGATTGTGTTGATAATTACTTTTATTTGAAAGTTTAAGAATATTAATAAACAGAGATAACAATTGAATACAACAAATCAACATTGAATATGTCAGATACAAAACCAAAATTAAATAAGGAAAAAGAAAGTCAATTAAAAGACTGTTGCGAGTGAAGAAAGAAACACATTTACAGTTGAGGAGATACTTGGGATTTTAAAAAATATTATGAACAAACTAATTGAAATTTAGAAAACAAAGGAAAAACAATGCTACATAATGATTATCAAACTTGATTTGCTCTTTTTACCAAAATCCTAGCAAGAATGCTCCGAACTTCTACAAGTCGGAGATGAATTGCTATAAAACAATTTTATAGTTTTTGATTATTTATTGAACTCACTCAACCAATCAGCATTAGATACGCCTTGGTTGGGTTATTTGAGTGAATAATTAACTCTAATTATGGCGTATCTAACCAAAACTTATCAAGGCAACTTGAAACCTAATTCTGAAATTAGGGAACGACTCCAATTTATTTCTAAGGGATGTAATTTTGTTTACAATTACTTTTTAAAGAAAAGAATAAAAACTGATAATAAAAAACAATCTCAACCAACAGCGGAGGAACAACAAAAAGATTTAGTCAAGTTAAAGAAACTTAAAAAATACCAATGACTAAATAAAATTTCTGCTTGAACTCTCCAAGAAGTAGTTAAGAACCGATTGCTTGATGCTTGAAAAAAGTATAAAGATAGAAAGGAGTTTTATCCCCAAGCATCCTACCCCCGGATGAAAACTGATAAAGGATGACATGACAGTTTTTCAATTCATCAAGAGGGTTATCAGATAAAGGATAATAAACTATACCTTTCCCAAGCAAGATATAGGGGCAAAAATGAACCCAAAATAATTATTCCTTTTGAACCAACCAATCCTCTAAAAGGAACTCCTAAGATTATTAATATCTCTTTTAAGAATGATAGTTGAAAACTAAACATTGCTAGTGATATTGAATTACCTACTAAAATGCTTAAATCAGAAATCAAAAAAATAGTTGGCATAGATAGAGGAGTAAGAAAATTATTTGCCACCAACCAAGGATGAAAATATTACAATCCTAAATACTGGGATAAAATAAGAAAAAGATATATTGAACTTTGTAAATTATTAAGTAAAAGAATAAAAGGCAGTAATAATTGAAAGAAAATTAGAGATGAATTAAGGAGATTATGTCAAAAAGTTAAAAACAGAATGAAAGACCGAAATCATAAACTTTCAAGGAAGTTAGTAAACAAGAATGATTTGGTGGTTTTTGAAAAACTAGAAAGTAAAAAGATGACAAACAAAGAAAACAAGAAAGTAGGCAGATGAACCAGAGATGCAATGCTTAAATCTTGCTGATATCAACTAGCAACATTCACCACTTACAAAGTGAAGGAAACTGGTAAGTGAATTGAATTTGTTAGTCCATATTTAACAAGCAAGAAATGTTCCAAGTGTGGAAAGATTAATAAAGATTTAAAAGATGAAGAAGTATTTACTTGCCCTAATTGTAATTATAAAGATGACCGAGATGTAAATGCTTCAAAAAATATCCTTTTTAAAGGATTAAAGAAATTAAGGTTAGGAACTTCGCTGACTGAGTCAGTATAGCCTTGTTATGTTAATTAATTCTAATTAGATTAGTTAACCTCTACGAAACTCCTACTTCTTTAAGTAGTGAGTAGTTCATTGAAAAGGATTGTTCTGAGTGCAATTACTTTTCTGGAAAGATTAATGAAATTAAAACACAAGACTCAGTAGACATTGAAAAACAAGCTCGGAAAGAAGTTAAAATGCCTCCAGAAAGATTTTGATTTTATAAGTGTAAAGGTGAATGTTCTCTTTGTCCACTTTTAATGTCCGAACTTCAAAAAGAAGAAGGGAATGAGATTAAAGAACATTTTGCAGAGGGGATAAGAGGGAATGAAACTAAATATGTGGAAGCAGAAACTCTTATCTTTCATTGTCCTAAATGTAATCAAAAGTGAGCGGTAGCAGGAGAAATACCTAGTCATATTAGACTCGCTTTTAAAGTAAATGATAGAGAAAGAGAGATTGGTATTAGATTAACTTGTTATGCTTGTTAAAGCGGAATTTGTTTATATGAAAAGTAATTCAAAGAGTTCTGTAAGTAAACCAGTTAAAAACTTTCAAAAGAAGAAATATAATAATCATAGTGATAAGAAAACTAAATCTAAATGAATTCCCAAAGAAGAATGATTAGCACAACAAAAACAAAAGACATCAGCACTAGAAAAAGCAAATAATCAAATAACTGGTTGATTTGATAAGAAAAAGAATATTACCATGAAAGAATGAATTGAGGGAACATTTGAGATTAATCCTATTACTGGAAAAACTATTTGATATTCGAAGGATAAGAAAAAAAGTTTGAAATTAACATAGGGAGTAGGGGGTTAAAACCCTTTATTCTCTACCATAAATTATAAAGGAAAATGATAAATACTAAACAATTTTGAAAAAAGAACATAGAATATAATATCGGCTTTCAAGGTTTTCGAAAAGAGGATATTTATCCCACTGGGGATTGAGAAAAAGCAATTGATGATGCTGATACCTTTGAAAAACTAGATAAATTAGGAAGAGAGTGTCGAAAGAACATGTATAAGAACAGACTTTATGGAGTAAATTCCCAAAGACTTTTTGGAGAAAGCACTGATGAACTAAAAGATTACGCCACTGCTCTTTTGTGAGATATAACCGAACAAGAAAAACAAATTACTCGGTTAAATACCGAAAATGATACTCTTAAAACTTCCGAAACCACTTATGAAAACTCAATTAAAGAGTTCCAAAACAAGATAAAAGCAATTGTTGGCAATGACTTAACCCAATGAGAAGAAAAAATAGTTAAAAAAGATGCCAGCAATAAAGATGTAGCCGAATTACAAACCCAAATAAATACTCTGATTACTGAAAAGGATGAGTTATTATCTAACCCATAATTCATAAGAATTATAACTAGCAATAGTTTAGGTGATTAGACTCAGCGAAAGCTACATTGGTTTACTCATGACACCTAGGAGCGATGCCCTAACTCCTAGCAACTGTCATTCTATTTTAAAAGTCATAAGGGTAAGTGGCGGTGAATAGAATGTAAAAAGGTATTCCAATATTGTCGAAGGGCAAATAACCTTTTGCCAGCAATGGTAAAAGTAGACTATAAAAGCAAATGAATAATATCGTTTATGTAATTTCAAAAGGAGGTAAACCTCTCATGCCATGTTCTAATACCAAAGCAAGGCATTTATTAAAAAGTGGTAAAGCAGAGATAGTGAAATATGAACCTTTCACCATCCGATTATTATTTGAATGCGAAAATAAGGTTCAGGATGTCATTCTCGGAGCAGATACTGCTAGCATAAATGGTGGACTATCGGCTAGAACTGAAAAGAAAGAATTATATTCAGCAGAGTTTAAGATTAGAGGACAAGAGATAGTGAAATTAATGTCTGCTAGAAAAGCACTAAGGCAAAATCGTAGAAGTAAAAATGTTAGATATAGAAAATGTAGGTTCAACAACAGAAAAAGAAAAGATGATTGATTACCCCCTTCCATTAAAAGCAAAATAGAAGCACAGAAAAGGTTAATTGCCGAAGTTCATAAAATACTGCCTATCAGTAAAGTGATAGTAGAAGTTGCTAGTTTTGACATTCAAAAACTAAAAGACCCAGCAATCCAAGGAATAGAATATCAGCAAGGAGAAATGTATGGATGAAATTCTAGGGAGTATGTGTTTTTTAGGGATGGGCATAAATGTAAAGGCAAGAAAAGTTGCAAAGGCAAGATTTTGGTAACTCACCACATACAAAGCAGACAAATCGGAGGTGATGCTCCGAACAATTTAATAACTCTTTGCGTAGAATGCCATATTTGACACCATAAAGAAGTTAGAGAAAATAAAGTTGGATTTAAGTTTGTCAGAGGTGAAAGTTTTAGGCATCAAGCATCCATGAATACTATGCGATGGAAATTATTTAATGATTTGAAAAAGATTTATAAAAATGTTTCTTTAACTTATGGATACATCACAAAAAACACTAGAATTAAAAACAAATTAGATAAATCCCATAGGAATGATGCCTTATGCATTAGCGGAAATGTAAATGTTGAAAGAGTAAAAGAATGATGGATAGTGAAGCAAGTTAGAAAGAAAAAGCGAAGTCTCCATGAAGTAGACCCACGAAAAGGTGGAACGAGGAGAAATTATAATGTGAAGCGAATTACTAAAAAAGATAGATTATGAAGTTTAAGAGATAAAATAAAATTAGACAATAAAGTTGGGTGAATTAGTGGATTTGCTGAAAAGATGAAAATGGTTTATATTAGGGATATAGAAAATAACTCTGTTAGGCAAAATCCTAATTATGAAGTAGTAAATCCAAGCAAATTAAAGTTAATAAACAGAAATAATAATTGAATAAATGAAAGAATTAACATATAAAATGAGTAGTGTAATAGATAAGAAACAAAAAGAATTAGAAAAATGGAAAACTGACCATCGTTGTGATAATCCTAATAATGCTGAATTAAACCAAGCAAAAGATGATTTAAAAAAAGAAAAGGAAGAGAAAGAGAAATTGAATATTGCTTTGGAACAGCAAAAGCAATTAGTTAAGAATAAAAAAGATGAAAAAGGAGGTTATGGATTATTGACCCTCTCTCTTGTGGGAGTAGGTTGTATTATGCTTGGGATAGTGATGGTGAAAATATTTAATCAAAAAAAAAAAAAAAACAACCAATAAAAAAATATAAACATTAATTAACATAATACTATAAAATATATATATGAAGAAAGAAAGATTGAGAAATGTGAACTGCAATGTAAAATTGTTCGACTGCGATCAAGAGATAGTTAGAAAATATGTGATTTCTCGGAAAAATTATTCAAAGAAAAACAATTGAGACTATTGAACGGGAGATGAAAACAATAAAGGTAAATATATTTGCGATGATTGTCTTCTGAATCTCTTTCATAATTATAAAAAAGAGTATTTGGAATTTGTCAAAACTGATTCGAAACGCAATATGTTTCGAGTTTATATTAATAGCGAAATAATAAAATCAAGGAAAAAATAAAAAAATATGAGTAAAAGGAATATACAGACAGAAGAAAATATAAAATTAAAAATAGAAAACCAAGTAATTAAAAAACAATTGATAGCAATTCGTGATATGCTGAATGGCATCTTAGGTGATTATGCTGAGATAGAATTATTAAAAGGTAGTGCAGATGTTAAAAAAGTAATAAGATTATGAAATGAAATTGAAAGAGATTTAGCAAAAGAAAAAAAAGTTTCCATTATTAAAAAGGATGGTGAATACTTACTAGAAAAAATAGAATTAAAAAGATGCATTAATTGTCAAGAATATTTAGATCCAAGCATCGCCTCGGATAAAAGTTTTTGTCAAAAATGTAGTATTGGAAACAAAAATATTACCTAACCCACAATAAATAGGGTATAATATACTATTTTACACCAATTTAATAAAAAATAAAATGAGTAAAAACGAAAAAGAATTAGAAGAAATATTCCAAAAAGGAGTTCACAAAGGATTTACAGAAGCAGTTAAATTTATCTGCCAAAAGTTTCCTTTTATGTTCGATACAATAAAACAAAAGATTAAAGATGGTGAGTTTGAAACTTTTAAGGAACTTACCACTTACAATAAACATAGGGGTTGTTTTGATTTTAATGAGGAATTATGATATCAAGCAGTCAAGACAAAAATAAAAGAAATAGTGGAGGAAGCGGATAAGAGTGTAAAATTAGATATAATTACCAAAAAATATAAAAAATAATGGAAAATAAAGTAGTAAAATTAGAAGAATTAAAACATACAAAAATTAACATACAATATATTTGAGATGAGGAAGAAGGGGAAGCGAAACCTTTTATTGTCTGTTCTCAATGTCCTTCTTATGGCAAACAAGATCAGCGAATATTATTGCCATGCGATGAACTGGATAAAAATATTAATTTCAATCAGAGGGTAAATGAGTTATTGCTAGAGCATAATGAAAAATTAAATGAAATTTCAACTAGAGTTTACTTAGAAGTAAGAGAAAATAGCATGGTCAAGTATATTCCTGAATATGACTGATGAAAAGTTATTTATCCTATCCAAGGCAAAGATTCTCTTGAAGAAACAGTTCATGAATTAAATGAGAAAAATGTGAAATCAGCCTGAAAAGCTTTAACTAGAGTGTTGTTAGTTTTAGAAAAAGAAGAGAAATAGAAAATGGCACAAAATAATAAAGAATTAAATATATACCAAAAATTACAAAACATTCAATCAAGAAGTACTGAAGTCCTAAAAGATAATTTAAATAAATTTCAAAATTATAATTATTACACTGAATTTCAAGTTTTAACCTTTTTGAAACCTTTATTGAAAGAGCAAGGTTTGTCTATCGATTTTGCGGATTTACCTTCTGAAAATTACAAGGTGGAATTAGTAGATAAAAATTGGATAGTCCAGTATTGGAAACAAATTACTTTAACCAATGTTGACAAACCAGAAGAAAAAATTATTAGCAAGATTTTTGCCCTTGGTTCTAACCAAGATATATCAAAAGCAAAAGGATGTGCAGAAACTTATACAGTGAAATATTTTTTGCAGAAGTTGTTTTTAGTTCCTACTAATGATAATTTAGATCCTGACCGAGATCAGTGGACTAGCAAATCCAGAACAGAAGAACCGGAGGAAATGGAGAATATTAGTCCAAAATCTATTCCAAATGTCAAACCAAAACCACTTCTTAATACTCCGGACAATAAAAAAGATCAACTTTGTTCGGTTTGTAAGAAAAATTTAGTCTATTATCCTGACAGTAATAAATGATGGTGTCCGGGTTGTCGAACGACGGTCAAACTAAAAACGTAAAGTGCAATGCCGAGACCTAAAATTATAAGAACTCCAAAAGAGATCAAAACAAGTCAAAAAAATAAAAGAGAGTATTTTAAAAAATATTTGAAAGAATATCGCCTTAAGAAAAAAACTAAGGATAAAGATTATGGTCATAAGGTTTATTTAAAATGTAAATCAAAACGTACTGCTAAAAATGACCTTGAAGTTACATGTGGTAATTGCAAACAAGACTTTTTAATTCCTTTTTTTATAAGCAAGCGACAATATTCACAAAAAAATAATCTGAACTATTGAACTGAAAAAGAGGAAGATGGGGATAAATATATTTGTAATGAATGTTTAATCAATTTATATTACAATAACCATCATTTTACCAACAAACGCCCAGAATTAGCATTCTACATTAGCAAAAAAAAAAAAAAAAACAACTAATAAAAATTAAATAACTATAAAATATAAATAAATGACAAACGAAGAAGAAATTAAAAAAGAGACTAAAGCCTCGGAGACAAATGAAACAAAAAATGAAGTTAAAGGCTTTGTTGTTGCTGAATTAGTCGAAAGACATAACAAAAAATCAAAGAAAGGAGAAACTTATTATATTTTAGAAATAAGTGTTCGCCGAAATATAACCGAAATGGTTTTAGAATTAAAAAATCAAACTAATTCGGTTTCTGTAAATGCTAATGATCCTCTTTATGTTTTCACTAATGAAGGTAAAAATAGGTTTGCTTACACTCTAGAAAAAAATTGTATCTATGCTTTTTGATTTGTTAAAACCCATAATTTGGAAAAGAAAGAGGATTATTTTCATGTTAAAAGTTGAAGAAAATTATCAAATGATAGAAAGAGTGTTGAAAGAACTTTAAGATTGGTATTAGATAGAAAAGATGCAGAAAATGAAGAAGAAATAATAACTAATCAAGAGTTACTAAGCGACTTAAAAAGAAGAATAAAAGAAGGCAAGATTACTTTCGAGATGAGTGCGGTGAACAGCGACAGCAATTCTCCTTTGGAAATAGATACTGATTTAAAAGACAATGAAAGTAATTTTAGAGTGGATTTACAGAGAGCGAAAGAAAATAAAGAAGAATAATGAGTAATATTATAGAAAAAATTGAAGAAGCATTCAAAAATAAGGAGTTAGTAACTCGGAAAACCAAGGATGGAAAATATTTACTTCTTATCAATGTTATAACTAGGGAATATATATTAACTGATTTAGAATTAGTACCTAAAATAGATTTTGATGCCACCGAACTTAAAAAAAATAGTGTTCGGTGATCTGAAGAAAAAGAAAACCAAGGAAAGGCGAAAGAAGATGTTGATAACTGTTCGGTAAAAGATTCAGCTGAAAGGCAAATAAGAATGCTTCAAATAGAGGTTATTATGAAAGATATGAATGAAGGAGAAAGAAAAAAAAGTATGAAGTTAATTGAAAAAGAAATTTCTTGTCAACATTGTTTAAAAGAAATAAAGGAAAAATGAATAAAAAATTAATGAATAAAAATAAAATAGACTGTTGCTATTTGTCTCGACTGTTTGAAAAAACTTATGAAGGATTTTGCACTCAAGGAATAGAAAGTGAAATGAACTCAAGTGAAGTAGAAGAAGTAAGAGTGGTTGATAAATATGATTTTTTACTTGGCAGTCAGCAAACTATTTTTATAACTTTATCTGTTTTGTTAGCTGAGGATAGATTATGTGATAAATGTGCTATTTTATTAAATAAAATAGAGGATTCAAAACTAGAAAATGCATTATTGGATTTCGTTAAAAATCACAAATCATCAATTAAAAAAAATGAATAAATTGGAACTAGAAAATGCTAAATTGCAATTAGAAAAAGCTCGTAAAAATCGCTATAATGCTTTAGTAAACGATTATCGAAATGGAAAAAGATTCAAAAGAGATTTAGTAGAAGAAATTGCTTTTGATTTAGCCAAAAAAGATAGTAAAAGAGCGAATGAGGCAAATATTCGCAAACAAGCCTTGCTTATCTTTGATGAAGTAATCAAAACTGGTTGAAGCGATAAATCAAAAGTTAGCGATGAAATTCAAGAAATAGAGATAAAACTGCCAGATGGTGAAACTAACACTGTTTATATGGAGGGAATGCAAGGTATAGATTGTTGTTATTGGAAAGAGAGGATCATCGGAAATATTCTGATTGAGGAATGAGGTTGTGAAAAAACCAAAGAACAAAAAGAAGAAATAAAGCAAAATATTTATTTTGGATATTGATTAGGGTTGGCTGAAAAAAGCGACTGTGAGGTATGCCGGAAAATTATTAAAGAAACAAAAAAAAATGGAAATTAACCAAGTAAAGGATTTGATAACTCTAAAAGAGTTTGTGATAAGCAAAAAAGTAAAATGAGAAGATGAGATTCTAAAAGATGAAAATTTAAAAACCTTTCAAGATTATCAAAGGTTGGCAGAAGATATTGTTTATTATGGAACTTGTGTTTGCAAGAAATCTCTCTTATTGCTAGAAAAGGATGAACCACATATCAACTGCGAAAGATGCAAAGATTGTAAAGATGAGTTTGGAGCATATTGTGGAAACAAGAATTGTGCTTACAGTTATGGTGGTTTTATTTGTCAAACTTGCATCGCAACTCAAGATAGAGGTGGAGATTTTTATGAACTCGAGTTATGTTTAGACTGTGAAGATAAATATTGATGTGATATTTGTGAACACGAGATAGAAATAGTTGATAATCCCCCAACTTGTGGAGTCAACAATATTGTTTATCACTCTGGAAAAGATTTAGATCGGAAAAAGATGATTTGGTGTACTCTTTGTCAAGAAATGTATGGAAAATGCTGTGGATGTCAAAAAGAATATTTCCCTCATACTTATCCCTCTGAATTGAAAAGGTGCGAAAATTGTCGTGGTGAATTTTGTCCTAGTTGTTGAGGAACTGATAAATATAAAAATTATCAATTTATAAGAGATGGTTTATGTACTGATTGCTTACAAGTTGAAAAAAACTCTAAAATTAAAAAAAATGAATAAAATTTCAATGTTAATGTCTAAAATAATTGTATGGTAGAAGAAGTAACAAAAAGCACTGAAACAGTAGAAGAAGAAGCAAAATGTACTAAAAAGGCTTGTCGAATAAAAGAAAAAGAATTATCGGAAAAACTAACAAAAACAGAGCTGGAAAAATTAAAAATGAACAATGTTTGACTTCAAGAAGTTAAAATTAGGTCTTCTTTTTTGATTAAATTAATGTCTCTAATAGGCGATACTTTTGGTGAAGATTTTTATAATAAAATTATTGAGCATATAGCAAAAGAAAGAGAAGCAATGAAAAGTTTTCAAGCAATTAAGGATGAAAAAGGTTTAGAATTAAAATGTTCTTTTTGTGAAATAGTAATAAAGGGTTCTTCGGAATTAAAAATAGATGCTGATTTTTTTAAAGCCTTAGATAAAAATTTTTATTGTGCCGATTGCTATGAAAAGAAGTATCCGCAAGAGTTTAGTGAAAAGTATCAAAAAGTCAGTCAACAAAATCAAACTCAAACAAGGGTAGAAATTACAGGTTCGGAGTCAGAAGAGATTGATAAAACAGAATCAGCCGATTCTTCAAAAGAGAAGTAATATCACCTAACCCATAATTCGCAAGAATTATAGTCTTCAGTAGTGATGAACTCAAAAAAGGTTTAGCAAATACTCTTTTGGTAGGTCTTGAAGTTGAAGTTTTAAATGATGAAAAAAATAGTTTAGAAAAAAAGTTGACCGAAATGATGAAAAAGAGTAGAAGTTTTATTAAAAATGAGCAAAGTAATGTATAAAAAACCGAAGTTCGAACTTCCTGAACCTATTTCTGTTAAGTGTTTTAGATGCCAAACTCAATTTTGAATAAGTTTTATACTTGCCCGAAAAAGTTATTCTAAAAAGAATGATTGAGATTATTGAACCGAGGAAGAAACTGATAAAGATCTTAAAATTTGTAATTCTTGTTTACGAGAGGTTTATCAAGAAGGAAGAAAAAAATATTTAAAGTCTGCTACTAAAAGGAGTCGTTTACATAATTATATTGTTATTCAAAAACTTGTATAAAAAATCAATGAAAAAAAGGAATAATGGCTGATTTATACATTGGAAAATTTGGAATTGGATGTTGTGTTACTTGTAAGATTAAACGGAACTATGATTCGGATAAGAAGTTAATAATGTCTTTGGGTGGTTTTAAACTTTGTTATGATTGTGGAATAGAAAAGTTCTGAGGATTAAAATGTCCCTGTAATCCAATTATCATCAAAGAAAGAGTTAAAAAGTCTAGTGAAAAAACCAATTGATATGAATGACATACATTGGATAAACAAGGATTAGATTTATTTAAACAATTATAAAAAAAATAACAAATAAAATGAGTAGAGTAATAGATAATAATAAATACAATAATGCTGTTTCGATAGTTAGAAAACTAAAAAAAAAGGGATGCCAAGCCTATTTTGTGGGCGGTTGAGTTAGAGATAAATTGCTGGGAATTGTTAATGAAAATAGCGATATCGACATTGCTACTTCTTGCCCTATCCAAGAAATACCTAAATTATTCTCTGATGTTGTATATGTTGGGATGGCATTTGGGGTTTGTATAGTGAAAATAAAAGATGAAGTGGATAAACCTAAAAAGAAAGTTTATTATTCTTTTGATGTAGCAACATTTCGAAGAGATGGGATTTACCAAGATCTAGTTAAGGATGTTCCGAACTTCAAATAAAATTATGGCACATCTAACCTTAAATTTTCAAGGAAATTTAAAACCTAACTCCGAAACTAGGGAACAACTCCGATTTATTTCTAAGGGGTGTAATTTTGTTTATAATTGAGGACTTCAACAAAGAATAAATTTTGATAAGGAAAAACAGTCTCAACCAACAGCAGAAAAGCAACAAAAAGAATTAACCCAATTAAAGAAAAAGTCCAAATACCAATGACTAAACAAAATACCTGCTTGAACTCTCCAAGAAGTAGTTAAAAACCGACTACCTAATGCTTGAAAGAAATATAAAGATAGAAAAACACTTTATCCCAAAGCAAATTATCCAAGAATGAAAACTGAAAACGGCTGACATGATAGTTTTTCAATTCATCAGGAGGGTTATGAAATTAAAAATAACTGCCTTTTTCTCTCCCAAGGAAGATGAGAAAACAAATACCAACCTAAAATTATTATTCCTTTCGAATTAACCAATCCTCTAAAAGGAACTCCTAAAATTATAACTATTTCTTGAAAGAATAACAATTGAAAACTAAATATTGCTTCTGATATTGAATTACCTCCTAAAATGCTTAAATCAAAAATTAAAAGAATAGTAGGAATAGACCGAGGAGTTAGAAAATTATTTGCCACCAACCAAGGATGAAAATATTATAATCCTAAATATTGGGATAAAATAAGAAAAAGGTATATTGAACTTTGTAAATTATTAAGTAGAAGAATAAAAGGCAGTAATAACTGAAAGAAAATCAAGGATGAATTAAGGAGATTATGTCAAAGAGTAAGTAATCGGATGAAAGATAGAAATCACAAACTATCTAGGAAATTAGTTAATAGAAATGATTTAGTGGTTTTTGAAAAGTTAGAAAGCAGTAAAATGGCAAGCAAAGAAAACAAAAAAGTAGGTAAATGAACTAGGGATGGAATGCTGAAAGCTTGTTGATATCAACTAGCAATATTCACCACTTACAAAGTGAAGGAAACTGGTAAGTGAATTGAATTTGTTAGTCCATATAATACAAGCAAGAAATGCAGTAAATGTGGAAAGATTAATAAAGATTTAGGAAATAAAGAAGTGTTTGAATGTCCCAACTGTGATAATGTGCTAGATAGAGATGTAAATGCTAGCAAGAATATCCTTTTTAAAGGATTAAAAAAACTGGGTTTATCCCAAAGGTTAGGAACTTCGCTGACTGAGTCAGTATAGCCTTGTTATGTTAGTTAGTTCGCTAATTAACCTCTACGAAACTCCTATTAAAATAGGGGTAGTTCATCAAGATGGAAGAAGACCTAATGAAGTAATAACCAAAACAGTTTCAATCGAAGAAGATGCCAAAAGAAGAGATTTTACCATTAATGCTCTTTATTATGACCCGATAGGAGTTTGTCGGTGTTTAACCATACCTGAAAATGTTAGACTAGACCATGAATGTGGAATGTGAAAAACCAAAGATAGAATTCTTGATTTTGTAGGAGGGCGAAAAGATTTAGAAGATAAAATTATTAGAGCAGTCGGCAATCCTTATGAAAGATTTAAGGAGGACAAGTTAAGAATGATTAGAGCAGTCCGATTACAATTCCAACTCAATAAAGAAGAAAATCCATGATGAAAGTTAACTTTCAAAATAGAAAAAGAAACTGAACAAGCAATTAAAGATTTAGCAAAAGAACTTTTGCCAGCAGTTAGTTATCAAAGGATTTGACAAGAACTAGATAAGGCGAGCAAGTTTATTAGATTTGATGATTTCTTTTATGAGTTGAATAAATTAGGATTGTTATCTCGATTCTTACCAGAATTGTCAAACCAAAATGGAATCCAGTTAGAAAGTGCTGAAGAGGTAATAGAAGTATTGCCTCAAAATACTCCTACTCTAATAAAAATAATGGCAATGTTAGGAACTTTTGAAAAAGATAAAGTTTTAGAAATAACCCAGAGGTTTGGTCTGAAAAATCCTGATTGACTTTAAAATTGTGTTATATGAGATATACTATAATAGCGATTGATCCATCAGGAACAGGAACCACTGGAATATTTTTGGTGATTGTCGAAAATGGGGTTGTTGTATCTTATGAATTTAAAGAGTTTAAAGAAAAGGACTGAACTAAGCATTATGATTTTTTAGTTAATTTGATCAAAAAAAGTAAACCAACTATAATTCTTTATGAAAATACCACTTATGTTTATGGTCGGCAACAGCAAGGAACAGTTGGTTTGTGCAAGTTAATTGGAAGCATTTATGGAATGAAAAATACTTTTAGTTTTGTAGAACAAATAGGAGACATTCCGGTTAGCAATGTCAAAAGTTTCCGAGATAAAATTCAAACTGGAACTGAAGACATTGATGGTTTACTTTTCCAAGAGGGTAGAGGTTATGGTTGAAAATATAAAGGTGAGAAAATTAGTAAACACCAAGTTGATGCCATAATGGTTTATCATCTTTGGGCAAAAGAACATTTGAAAACCAAAGAAGAAATTGAAGCAGAAATCACTGAACTAAAATCTAAAAAAAGATTAGGGACTAAACAAAAAGAAAAAATGGAAAAATTAGAAAAAAACTTACTAAATTTCGATATATAAATTTAACAATTAAAATGAATGAAGCTATAGAAGCGAAATGTCAAAATAATAAATGTAATAAAAAAAAACCTTGTTGGGAAATGTTTAATTACAAAATTCCAATAAAATGAGAGAGTGGTAAAATCATCTTTGGAGCATTTAACGGTATCTATTTTTGCGATAGTGCTTGTTGACTGGTTTATAAAGAAGTAGTTGATAGTGCAGATAAAATTAAAAATTTAAAATGTAGGAGAGAACCTACTTGTGATGAATGTTTGCTCCAAACTGGAATTCACTTGCCGATTATTTATAATCATAAACCCCCTTGCCAAGAGACTTATGTTGGTATAATAGAAAACCAAGAAAATAAAAAGATAAAAAGGTGTGTCAATTGCGAAGTGTCTAGTGAAATAAATAATTGCAAGAATGATCTTGATTTAGATTCGTTATCATTTTGACAGAAAAGAAAGGCGATAGCTAAAGAAAAACTAAAAAAAAAAGAATTGAATAATAATGAATAAAAAAATAATTAAAAAAAATAACCAGGTAAAATTAGGGTGGGATGTAGGATGTTGTGGGGTAATCAAATGTTGACAGTGCAAAGAAATAATTTATTGTGCTGAACTAAATGCTGAAACTTGTTCTAGATGTCGAAAGAATATTTGTGATAATTGCATTGAATTTAGCAAACATTCAGAAAAATGCAAAGAAAAGAAATTATGAATGAAAGAACAACTAACCGATGAAGAATTAAAAGAAGGAAAGAAAAAAGTGGAGGAGGCAAGAAGGATTAAATGATCTAAAAATTTGGAAAATTATAATCAAGGGAAAATGACTTATGAAGGGTTTAAAGATGAAATAGTATTTGACTTAAAAAAAATTAGGGATGAAGGAAAAATTAACTCAACCGAAGTTGAATTGATTGCAAAGGAACTTTTGGATAATGGTTGAAGCGAGAAACTAAAACCGGGTAATGATATTCATGTGGTGAAAGAAAAGTATTTTCCACAAAGCACTTTTCTTGAAAGTAAAGAGGAAAGAACTTGTTGTGCTTGAAGAAAATATTTTATTACAGATATTTTTCCTTTTGATTTAAATGATTTTATTGAGACTAGGAAAATGTTGCACAACTCAGTTGGTGAAAAACCATCCATTTCCTTCTATAGTGCTTGACTTCAACTAGTGGATAAGAGTGAGTGTTGAGATTGTGAAGATGTCTTCTTCGAGTTGAAAGAATGAGGAGGTGATAATTGATGAAAGACTGCAAAAAAAAATATTAAACAATGTCAGAAAGAAAAATAATCAGTCTATACGACCACTATAAAAATACAAACAAGAAATTAAAAATCATTTGCGATTGAGATGAAGTTATTCAACCCTGTGAACCTTATGCTTGTTATTTAGAAATGACCGAAAAGGACAAAATCTACATGGCATCTTTTGAAAACTACTTCAAAAATAGTTTTTGAGGAGACAATAAAGACCATAGTTATCTAGGAGAGCAAAGAACAGTAATTGAATACTCTTCTTATGGTTCTAAATTAAAAAATGGAGTTGGTTACTGCTTTGGGGTTTTCTATGACAAAGATGATAAAGAAGCTAAGCGAGAAAGAAAAGAAAGTATCGAAAGGCAAATCGAAATCAAAAATTCCCTAGACTTCTATCAGCAAGCACCATTTTTAACCATTGCCAAGGATTTATTAAAGTTGATTAAAGAGGATAAAATTGAAAGGTTAATATTCTTAACTGCTTATGATGAAAGAAAGTTTCCTAATGGAGACAAGAGAAAGATAGAGATATTTCATAATACTTTTGCTGAATTTGCTAAACTTCATAAAATCGAATGTGATACTAAACCTTATGAGGGAATTCACGGAGCAGAACTTTCTAATGTTAAAATTAAACTGATTGAATTACAATTAATCCCTTTCGACAGTGAAACCCAGCAAGGGACAAGTAAAGTTGATTGAATTAAAGAAAATGCCTCTGATTTTGATATCTTTATTGATGATAATCCTAATATTTGCGAGAGTTTAATAGAAGCGATGGAGGAGGAAAGGTTAGAATGGAAAGACCATGCTGATGAATGTTATGGTTGTTCTGACTGCCATGACCCCGAAACAATGAATATAACTATCATCGCTCCTTACTATCCAGCAGTAGAAAATCAGCATCATAAAGAAGTAACATTGGTTAAAAATGAAGTTAGTGATTTGAAGAAAGAGGATTTTTCTGTTGGTGAAGAAGAACAGGACGCGCCTAAACTTTTGAAATGCGACAAGTGTAAATCTGATGATACTGGTTGGTTTTTAGAAAACTGTGAAGACTGTTGCGGAACTCCTTGTTGACATGAAAAGGGAAACCAAACTTTGTGTTGTAAATGTTATAAAAAAGAACATACGGTATTCATTGAAGATGGTCAAGAATGTTGTCCTCAATATCCCAATGTTAAATTTAGGAATATTTCTGATAGCGAGTTGATAGCTGAAATTAAAAAACGAATGAAAAAAACACTTGACAATTTAAAAGCGGGCAATGAAGATGATAAAGTTCTCTAAAACTTATCATATAATTTTATGACTGAAGAAGTAAAAACAAATAATAATAATCCT
>CAMKVN010000912.1:0-22504 GCA_946474995.1 Funneliformis geosporum
GATAGGTGTAGAGAAGTCTGGGGTATCAAGTTGTTGTTTCTTAGTTGCTCTTTCATTTGTTGGCGAACCAGAACGGCTGCGTTGAGCTTTTTTGCTCGGGTTATTGTTAAAACTTTTTGGTGTTTTTTGTTGCTGAGGCATGGTCGGGCGGATCAGCAGAAAGAGTTTTTTAAAATTAAAGATTATTTGATCTGGAATTGCATCTCATAAATATTTTACTTATCTTAATATATTACTAATTCTTACTCTAAGTTACCAGCTAATATCATATTAGTATTACCTCGACACATCTATTCATGCTATTCTTTTTGCATATTATCTTTAAAAGATTTATTTATTAAAACATCAAGTGGTTGACATATACTAGTTAAATTTTACAGGAATAATAGCTAAATAAAAATTATGATTTTAAATTTAATTTTTACATTTTCTTTTAAATAATTCTGAAATTAATCATATACCATCATAGCAGGATTTTTAACAGATTTTCAGACATATGAAATTTAAATAAAAAGTTAACATAACTTTTCATTAAATCTGATTTATTTTTTTGAAACTAGCAAACAACATTTTTTGAAATAATTTCATCACAAGAAAGTTATTTACCTTTAAAAATATAAATTGGAGGATATTTTATACTATCTAAAATTATAATTAATGTATTTTGTTAATTGTTATATTTAATTACATATAAATATAAAGAATCAAAAAAAAAGTTTATTATCAGTTGAATATATCAAAACTACAGTAAAATAATTTTTATCATTTTCAGTAATATGAATATGTTGAATATGTACTATTTTATCTCCTTTATTATTGATAGTTATATTGTTTGTCATATCAAACCAGACTGGAGTTTCATCTATATTAAAATACTATTTAAATTAAAATTGTATTATGTTCTTAATCATATGGGAACGTTTTCAGTAAAATCAAGTCATGAGGCATAGTAAATCATATGATCCGTAATGTGATTTTACTGGAAACGCTCCCATATGGTAAATCTCCTAAATTCTTTCAATTTTGCATTAGTATTCTCAAGTTATTTTTGTGATATTTAGTTTTTTTTATTAGTAATAAATCAAATCTTTTTATAAAAGCAGTAATCCAAAATAAGAGTTTCTTAAAATTTATATCTAGTTTTAGATATAATGCTTGAAATGTAATTAATAGCTAAACTTTTTTATTTTTGTTTAATAATCTATATGTATAAAATATTTTCTGCTTTAAGATAAAAAGTCTTTCTTTCAGAACCAATATATATTTTCTTTTTATTTTATTTTTCCTATTTGTCACTTTATTTAGTCTACTTTCTAATCATTAGAGCATTCATTTTCTTGTTTCTATTTTCTTGTCATTCATTATTTAAAAAATAAAGGTAATGATAGGGATGAAAGAAAAAATACAAATTCTTTTGAAAAAAATCAGATTTTTTTTTATTTTGATAATTATAAATCAATAATATGTATAAAAAAAGCAATATTATTTTATAGATATAACATGAAATTTTTTTTTGTATTGATGAATAGAAGCAAAACACAAAAAAGAAAAAAATTTATATTTTTTTTTAAAATAAGTAGGAAATGGAAGTGAAGTATGAAAAAAAACTTTATTATTAATATATAATGGATGGTTCAAATAAATAAGCATTCTTACTAATTTTGATAATTATATAATTGCAAAAAAATGGTGCTTATTTTTACGATTTTACAATAGTAATAATAAAAAATAATAATACTTTTATAGTTATATTATATGTAATTGCAACTTGATTATAATTACAAATATATTGATTTTTATATATTATTGCTTATTTAAGTTACTGTATTTGCCCAAAAATAAGCAAGTACCAAAAATAAGCAACATCATATTTATGAAGTACCAAAAAATAAGCAAATTGGCAAAATTTATTAAAATTCTTTATAAAACATTTAATAGACATATTAATAAACATAATTATAATTGAAATAATGTTCAATGAAGGAAATATACTAGCATTTTGTCATTAAAAGCATTAAAAGTATTATCTTAACTAAAGATAGAAACTGTAATTAATATGTTACAACTTTTAATGTTGCAACTTATGTTGCAATTAGTTTTAATCTATATATGTTGCAACTAATTTTAGCTTATATTGCAACATTTTGTAAATTTGAAATCAATTGCTGTACCATCTTTAATCTTAATTAATAATCACTATCTGATTCAATATCAATATCAATTTCCAATTTTTCAATTTCCGATTCTTCAGTTTCTGATTCTTCATCAATTTCTGATTTATCAGTCTCTGATTCTTCATTAATCTCTGTATTATTATCAGAGTTTGCCAATGAATCTGTTATACCGCATTTTTAAAAGATTCAAATATGATTTCATTAGAAATTTTATCCCATAATTGCTTGACCCAACCACAAACATCACTAATTTTAGCACGCTGAAAATTTTCTTTAGCAGTTGTTCTAGCACCGCTATTTGCTATTCATAGATGCCACTCTTGGCGGAGGTTATCCTTAAATGGCTTGTTAATCGCAACATCTAAGAGCTGGCAAATACTTGTAAGTCTTCCAGGAATTACTGCTAAATAAACATCACTTTCGCGAAATTTATTTTTAACCGATGCTTCTAAGTGTCCTTTGAATAAGTCGTATACTAACATTGCTGGATCTTCAGATCTATTTTCATTGAAGTAATCAACATACTCCTTCATTAAACTAGCGTTCATCCATCCACTTTTTTGAAACCAAATGATCATACCAGGTGGAATATTTTCTTTTTCAGCACATATCAATCTTTTTCCCTTGAATATGCAAATCGGAGGAAGCTTGGTTCCATCTTATTAAATAAATTAAATTTTAATAGGATTAATTAACTTTTTATTTGATCTAACATATTCTGAATCTAATTATCTGAATTTAAAATTTAAATTTATGCTACTAACGCTAAAATCTATGAAAAATTCTAAACTGAGCGAAATAACTTTAAAACCTTACCAGCAGCATATGTAAGAACAACTGTAAAATAATTTTTTTTTATTTCCTGTTCCACGTATATGTACTGTCCTTTCACTCTTTTGATTAACTGTAAAGTTTCCTGCCATATCAAACTAAACAGGCGTTTCGTTCATATTAAAGATATCACGCATTTCAAAAGACTTTTTCATTATGAGATTGTTGATAAATTTATTAAAACTCTCTAACAATTCTTCAGTTTGTTTAGGGAGTTTCTGCGATATTTTTGTGCGTCAGCACAAAACCAATTCATATCTTTTCAAAAATAAGCGTAACCATCTAAGTGATGCTTTAAAATCATTTATTGAATCATAAAATGCTATTATACTTGGTTCTCTCAAAATTTCTTTCATTTTATTTTGTATAGTTAAATAAGTCACAGCTAATCCTTTCTTTCGTTGCTCTATAATCCAGTTGTATAATACTTTTTCAGCTTCAGGATATAGGGCTTTTCGATCAGAACCAATTTTTTTTCTTTTATCGTTAATTCTAATTATCCAATTCACACTTGCTTTAACCCAATGTCCAACCATGCTGACATTAAGGTTAAAGTGATTTGCTGTTACAGTTTTGCCATGTTTTTTTGCATAATTAATAACTTCTCTTTTCGTTTTAATAGAATAAGAAGTTTGTTTAACCTTCTTATGTTTAACAGCTTTTTGTGGCATTATCTGTCCTTATGAAAATAGCGTGAAAATTATGCAGGTTTAATGAGGAGATAATTATCATCTTGTATAATGTTTATACAATAGATCAGATGATCATTAGATAAAAATTTAGTATAGTTTAATAAAAATAAGCTGTAGATTTCGAAAAAAAAAAATTGTACCCGAAAATAAGCAACTTTATAATTAAAAAAGTTGCTTATTTTTGGGTAAATACAGTATTTTAAAAAAACAAAATAAAAAAATGTGTTTATATAGTAAATGAAAACTATATAATAAGTAGAATTTATAAGATGAAAGTTAAGAGTAAAATGATAAAAAATTTTTTTTTTTTGTGAAATTCAAAAACACTTATTTTTAATAAAACTTATTTAATTTTTATTAAATAGTTATATTTAATTTATTATAAAAGGAATAAAATTATGGATCATGTTATTAATATTTTAAAATTTATTAAATAATTGTAAACAGATCTACATAGGATTAATCTACTAAACAATCTATAAATTATACTACATGTTACATTAAAGATGTTGATATTATTAATATAAGATATATTTAATATATTTAATTTTTTAATATATTTAAAATATTTAATATAATTTACTTATTTCATATAATTAATTTGTTATTATTAAAGATTTAAAGATGGTACAGCAATTGATTTCAAATTTACAAAATGTTGTAACATAAGCTAAAATTAGTTGCAACATATATAGGTTAAAACTAATTGTAATGTAAGTTGCAACATTAAAAGTTGCAACATATTAATTACAGTTCCCATCTTTAGTTATTATATATATTTTTAAATATATAAATACAGTAGTTTAAAACTTGTAACAAAAAGTAGAATTTGATAGGTTGTATATAAAATACAATTTTCAAAACATTTATCTTTTCTTATTTCTTTTATTTGTTTACTTTTCTTATAAACTCTTTTTTACTTTTATATTATTAAATAATACAAATCTTATTAATATTACAAATCTTTGTGAGTTTTAGTGATATTACAAATCTTTGTGAGTTTTAATGATATTACAAATCTTTATGAATAAAGTTGTTAAATAAAATTTAAAGTTTAGATAGATATTTAAATAGGTAAAGATAAAACTTGATTAAATTATATTAAAGTTTTATTAAAAAATTTGTACTGCGAAATTCAAAAAAGGTAAACTTATATCAAAGTTTATAAAAATAATGAAATTATATCAAACACTTAGTAAATTTAGTGAAATAAAGGTTTAAATATTTAGTCAAATCAAAAAAAACTGCAACCTTATTTGTAAGTCTTAATGATATATAATTATTATGAATCTTAATGACATATAAATCTAAGTGAATCTTTGTAATTTTATAAAAATTCTTAAATAACATTGGTTATAAGTTTTAAAAACAGATTTTTAGAAGTAAATTATTATGTAAATTAAAAAGAGTCAATATCTAAACATCTGTTTAATTATAACGATCTATTAAAATCATATATCAACGATAATATTAGTATTTTTCTTAAAATATTTATTATTAAAATTTGATTAACTTACTTAAAAATTTTTTTATATCAATATAATATAATAATATTGGTATAAAATAGTCATATACTAAGCTTAGAGTTTATAATTGAAAAATTATAACTTTATTTATTAACTTAATAAAATTATAAGTCATAAAACAAATTGTTTAACAATATAAAAATTTTTAAGTTATAATTGAAAATTTGTTTAGTAGAATTAAAAAAATTTGCTTATTGATTATAGTAAAAAAATTTTGATTTTGTTATAACTTTTATATATATTATTTAGATCTTATATTATCTTTTAAATAAAAATATAAGCTTAACTTCTTATATGATTGAAGTAATCCATCTATTCTAATTTGTTAGTTACATTAATGATTAGGTACCTATATAAAAAAACTACTCAAAATACATACAGTATTTTTTACTAATCTAGTAAAAATCTAATAGCAGTATCTGAGATGATGTTTTAATAAGTTACTTTATTATATTAGTGGTAATAAGAGATTTATAGATAGGAATACTAGTTTAAATTATATTGGTTTCTTATGTCTTTTACTAAAGATTCACTATAATCACTATTCAAAAAAATTATATCTTTATTGATTATATTGGTGCTTTGCAGTAAAAGGAAGAAGTTCTAATAAAAGTTTTTTTTTTGAGTTAATGTTAAATCTGAACTTATTTTATTAAAATATCATATTTAGCTTATAAATTAAAATTTTAATTTTTTTGTAATTTCCTCATTTTTTACTGCAAAGCTCCCATATAACAAATAATTCTCATAACTATAATTTAAAAATATTTAATTATGTATTATTACAAATTACAAAATAAATGTAATAATGGACTTTTTTTTTCAACAAAAAAAAAAGTTAAAAATGATTTCTCAAATCATTTTTTGTAGATAATTGCCATCCAATTGAATCAAATTGAAATATTATAGAGTAGATACTCCTCAATAATATATAAAATTTAATGCAATTTGAATTATTTTACTCGATTACTAATGATATTTTTTTTTAAATCAAATTTTTGAGTAACGTTAAATTCAGTTGCTTGGCATTTATAATGTTTGAATCAAGCAGTTTTGTTGTCAGTATACAGTTTGTGATCTAAAATTTTTCGCTTCTTTAAGCTAAGCTAACAACTCGATTCGAGTGCAGAAATGCAGGCAGGTAAGACTGGCAGTAATCTTGAAATCATACAAATAACGAAAACCGATCAAATCTTTACTATACAAACAATTCTCAATGCACCAATAAAACAAAAACACTAATTTGTTATTTTTAATTCATTACTAGAATATACAAAATGTATCCCATTCAGATTAACTAAATGGAAATAAATATAATAATAACTCGGCTAGTTTTTCGATCTACAAAAAGTTTTTCGGATGGTTTCGGATTAAAGAAGTTCACTGGTGCGGAATGCTTCATACACGACTAGAGTAATTCTCTTATGAATAAAATTACATCACGATTCACAAAAATGTCGGGGAAATTTGGTATCTCGAAAAAATATAATTTTATGCTGCGCATGCTTAACATTGTCCCATGAAGTTCCCGATCCCCGATATCATTAAAAATTTTATAAAAGTTTAACGATCGATTTATTCGCTTAACGATATTAAGACTTAGTATAAGTTCACTATTTAAATAAAGATTAAATGCATATAACGCCTTCGTTCGGTTCGTCGCAGATTAGCAAAAAAAAATTTTTTTTTTTCAATCCTTTAAACATGTGAACAAATATAATATGTAAATCATGGCGTGTGACATATTCATGTAATGTAAATTTATCGTAGATTTACCCCAGTTTGAATCGAAATCTGCAAATAAGGGATTAAGTGTAACGCATCAAATAATGTCACGCGACACTTATCATCATATCTAATTTAAAAAAAAAAAAGTGACGAGAGTATTGAAAAATCAAGAAATTACTAAAAATATCTGATTTCTCAACTCAACCATTTTCCCGGATGTTGGTATGAGCCAGGTGAAGGATAACTAAATTAGTGAACAATGGATTTCGCGTGACATTTAACAAAGCAACCAATTTTAAGAAGTACGAAACTTTTGTTGAAATGATCCAGTAATTCAAATTATAACCTAATGTCAAAAGGTTCTTTGACCATAAATAAATGAGCAGATCTCGTGTTATCATATCAGTTTATCTCGTTTTTACACCAAATTTCTTTTATGTGTGGATTTATCACATGTGCATTTGTGTATTGGATAGGATCGTACGAAATCTGGTTTTTCCTAATCGGATACTAAAATACTGAGATAACAAATTAACAAATGCACAACAAAAATTTTTGATAACCACAAGGAAATATGGTTGGTTTAAACTTATTTTTACTTAGGTACATAAAAAATACAATACATAAAATTCTTGGGATACATAAATTACATATAATACCAGCACCACCCTTATAAATAAATCTTTAAAAAAAAAAAGAAATGGAGTCCGCCAACCCAAAAGACCTTAAGTTTTAAAACACCACAACCTCGAGGCAGAAGAATGGAAAATTCTTGTGCCTCTTTATGGTTTTCGATCATTCCTATCTGACTTAATTTTTTGTTGTTTTCCTTCTTTTTGATTCAACTCCTTTCTGTTTTTCGTTTTTGTTTTTTTTTTCTTTTTTTTTTTGTTGTTTTTTAAAAAAAAAATCCTTAATCATATACGTAAGACCTACCCTGTTTGTTATAATAAAATTAATCACATTTCAATATTATAAATAAAAAAAAAAGCTAATCGATTTCGCTTTTTTACGAATTTTTTTTGGTAAGCCATTCGTAGTTGGCATTCGATTCAAACATTAATGGAATCCGCTCCTCATCGTATAAATAAAAAATAAAATAAATAAAAAAAATAAAGTACGAATCTTTTTTTTTTTTTTAAAGAAAAGGTAAAAAAAAAAAAAGGAACGAAATTTTGATATCATGAATATGATATAATAGATTTGTTGTTGTTGTTGGGGGGGGGGGGGGGGGGGAATAAGAATAAAATAATATCGGAAGTTGTAATGATCATTAATATTATTTCTACATTTGCTAATAAGAAAATTTTTGTATTTCAGCTCAAGTAATTTCAACGATCTCGACCACCATCGCAGTTACCACATCTCATTTACGTTTGTTGCCACTTCCTCCAACAAACAAAATGTCTGACCGTCTGGTGAAGAAGTAGTTCGCGTGGTCGTGAACGATTCATCGAATGATTGATGATAATGTTGTGAGAATTTGCATGGAATCCGATTTTCAACAACAGTTTGATCTTTCATGGTCACATGTTCGACAGCAACTAGGACCTGGCATGTGTTGTGCCGTGCTGATGGCAAGTGCTCTTGTACTTTGATCGATACGTTTACGAATAGTGGGAACTTTAAAATTTAAAAAAAAAAAAATTTTTTTTGGTAAGATTATATTATAATTATGATTTTTCGTTTCCTTTTCCTTTTCAATGATAAATCTTGACAACAAACAAAAATAATTTCGATCACTATCTTATATATTTCTTTGCAAAACGCGCATTTTAATTCTTTGTAATTGTATCGAATATCTAAACACAAACAATAAATAAATAAATAAATAAATGAATATTAATATCTAACCTGTTGAAAGAATCGTTCATAGTTTGGCGCCATTACAATCTCGTCCCCAATCATGTGTAATGAATAAACATGTCCAGCTCGAATATTTATAAGAACTTTGGCCATGCCGTTTAACGCAGAAGCAACTAATGAAAAATACAAAAATTGAATTAAGAAAAAATTGTACGTGATCATAATCAATATATATATATATTTTTTTTATTTTGTTTTTGAAAAAAAGAATAATAAGAGGAAAAAGAAAAAAACTTAAGTTTGATTCAATATCTATTTAAATGCCTTGGACATTAATTGAATGAATTTCTGAAGAAGAAATGAAAAGAAAAAAAAAAAATAGGAAATATTACGCATGAGGGCTCACGCGCGAACTATATGCTAATATAAATTTAAATATAGAAACGGTGAAATTCAACTTACCCTCTCTTATCTTGAATATTATGCTTTCAGCGGAAGTCTGGGGGGACTCCTCTAAAATGGGAATTGTTTCGCCAGTATGCGACAATTTTTCTGTTAACCACCATTCCACAATGTGAGCAATGTTTTGTGAGGCCGGTTGAATATGGTTGCCGCGATGAGGTACCTAATAATTCATGAAAATTTTAAAAAAGGAAAAAAACTTTTGTCAGAAATTGATACTTGAGGAAAAAAAATAGAGAAAATTTTTTTATGGGTTGCTGCGCCACAACAAAGATTAATAAATTTTGTGAACGAAAGGAATAAGATATAATACATATATATATATATATATATAGTAGAACATAAAGTAATAAATAAATATTTACCGCATACGCATCCGCACCATTAAAGTAACAAATTTTCTGAAAACTGGCGACGAACCCATCGTTTTCATCTTGTAATAGTTCGTCAATGAAGGTCGAAATATAGGGATCGCTGACGGTCGTCTCAAAATTTGATGGGGTAACGTATAATTCGTTCGTGGAATCTTCATAATCTAGGTCATCGTTCTCCCCTTCAGTTGAAACAACTTCTTTGCAGGCAGGAGTATCATGAGAGGAATTGTATTCTTGGCTCTCGTGGAGCATATCGATATCAAGGATTGGTAACATAAGGTCTGTGATGTCTGTGATAAAGCGGGAGGGGAAAAAAAAATGAGTGCAAAGTTAAATGACATGTTGCCATATATTACCATAAATGGATTGTTTAAAAGGTGGGGAGGCAAACAAACAAAAGAACAAATCGAGAATAAGGCGTAACAAAGATAAGAGATAACAAGAGATAAGAAATCTAATAAATATTATCTAAATAATACAAATGAATTAATTATGCACAAACTAATATTACTCAAAAGATAAGCGGGTATTTATCAAAAAAGAAAGGGACCAAAAAAAAAATAATAAGGAAAAATGGGAAATTTTTTTTATTGTTTCTTACTTGTTGGTGGTCTTTGATTGATTTGACTGAGGGAAAGCTGTTGGAAATATGTTAAAAGAGAATGTTCCATCTTTATAATGAATGGGTTTGTTTCTTTTGATTCAATAAATCTAGGTATTAAGAATTTGATCAAAAGTCGTAATGGCCAAAAAGGTAGAAATCGAGGGGTGTAATTGAGGATTTTGTGGAAATTGATGTTAATATATAGATGTTTTCGTGAAAAAAAAGTAAGTTTGTGGGTTGATGTGAAAAAGAATATTTGGCCTTTGTTTGTAAAGGTATAATTTTTTGTGCCTCTTATAAGAGAATTGGGTAGGAGATTTTCGGTGAAAAATTAATTATTAATATTATTAATTATAATATAAATTAAAGGGTGTATAACATGAAAAATAACAAGAAGGTGAGGCCGCAGAAAAAGCAAAAGAAAAGAGGAATGGGTAGGAGATGAAGCGAGGGATCATATATTCATTAAAAAAAAAAAAAAAAAATCTAAAAATTTTTGGTCTAACGCCAAAAAAGATCTTGGTGTAATTCGTAATGTAAAGGGAAAGTATCATCGGAGAGGAAAGGAAAAAAAAAACTAGTGTTACTACTGCAGTATGAAATAAATATATTGAAGATGCATATAAGTATATAAAAAAGGTTAACTTTATAAATTATAATAAGACTACTTTATCACACATAAATAATTATCAGATTTTTTTATCTGGTTAATTTTATTTGTTATTTGACTATTTTATTTTATAGTTTTATTGATAATTTGGTTATCAAAAATGTAAGATAATAATTTTTTTTTTTTTATCTTGATTGATGAATGAAGTAAATATATGTATATATATATATTATATAATAATCATATACAGTATATATATATAAAATAAAATAATATCATATGGTAACAAGTGTACATATTACTTTTGTTGGATAATTTTCTATTTTAGGTACTCGGGTTCGCGGGGATACTTATTTCTCACGCGGCACTATTGGCTGATCAATATGATTTCACCAGTTTCAAATCCCGTTTTTTCTCAATCCCACACATTCCCTAAAGAATCAAAAATGAGAAAAAAAAAAAAAATTTTTTTTTTGTTATTAACGTCCGCCATTTTCTCTTAATGCATAAGGCCTTTTGAACTTACCTAAGAAATTTTAGCATTTTTTGGAACTTGACCATAGCGCAAAGTAATCTGTCATTTACCGTAAATATCAACGTAAAACGCCAAACAAAATTTTTTACACAATATGAAACAAAAAAAGAACAATTTTTTGACGCGGCTTTCACCAGACGTAGCGGAAGGATGACCGATTCACTGATGCCATTCACCCATAAAATATCAACATATCTGTTGTGTATTTAACATATCAAGAACATTCCGCTTCCGATATTTAGTAAATATTTGTGAAAAAAATTGAGGAGGACATTGCTTTTATCGTACCTTGTTTGTATACCTCCAGTCTATTAATATCTAGATTTGGAAGTTACAGAACAATAATTATGTCATGTACCTACCTAAGATTTATTTGGTCGATCGCAAAGTTTAGAAACTCGAAGGAAAAGGGAAGGCGAATTGTGGGGGGAGCGAATGCTAACGCAATCCGGTCAATTGGCGTTAATAAAATTTAAAATAATAAACAATAATGGATTTCATAATAAAAAGAGAAAAAAAAGATAAGAATCATTTTGGTCATCAGCTTTTTACAGTATGACCCCCTAAAAATTTATACATGACGCGTATCTTGTTGTACGATTGTGCTTTGGCAAAACAAGATTTTGACGGCTGTCTTTTAATTTTAATTTTAATCTATTTTAATATCCTTTTTTTTTCCTTCCTTTAACTGGATCCAGAAATCATGAGACGAATTCTATCAAGAGTATTTAATTCGTTTGGAACGGTGATTTATTTATGTGTGGTCTCAAAAAAAAGTAAGAGAATAATTTGCGTATCCAAATAATCCGAGTAATTTAATAAGTGATAAAAAAACGTGCCATCAGAGATAAGATTAGATGATTCATTATTAGCCTGTCAAACCAAACCCAAAAGGATTGCGTGCATTTTTTTTTTATCTAAAAATAAAAATCACATCAGTCCTTAAATTAAATAATAATTTAAGAGATGGGGAAAAAGGTCACTAGTATATTTCAAGTAATTTCTAATGTAGGGAAAATTGTAAAGTTGTACACTTATATGTGATGTATATATAAATGGCGTAAATATTAAATGTATTAATGAAAAAAAAAAGCCTCTTGTCTAAAAATCATGCATCAGGTAATAAGATAAGATTAGATGAAACAAGATTGACCAACGAAAAAACGACAGCTTGACGTGATCATGTCTATTCAAGCTGTGTGCAAAAATCGACAAATTAGATTGGCCATCACAAGAATCCTTTGGTTAAAAGTCATCGTCCCCCGACCCATCGAATATGCATTCAAGATGTGGACACATCTGCTATTAAAGCAAATTGGAAGGAATCCAAGTCGATCTCATAAATTGACACATTATATTTCAACCAAAAAAAAAGCAAAAAAAATTTATTTTGATTTCCCCATGTCCTTGCTTCTTTTAAAAGTAAAAGATGTTCAAATTTTTAATTTTTCTTCTTTTCACCTACTTTCGATCGATTTAATGCAACGATTATATGATTCCAACTGAAAAAAAAAAACTTATTTTTAGATGATGAACAAAATGAAAAATGGTTCATGTTTAATGATATTCTTTTTTTTTTCCCTCTTTGCAACTCATATTAACCTTTGAAAAACGCACCACCTAACAAAAAAAAAAAATTTTTTTTTCCCAATTGAGGACATCTTCAATTTGAAGAATACAGTTTTTTTTTTTTAAAAAAAAAAAAAAAAAAAAAAAAAGAGTAACAAGATTCATTCCTATTGTTTACTCACTTGTGGTTAATAAAATACTATTCACAGGAATTATGTTGTGAATGGGAATAATCATAACAACTATAAATTTTCCATAATGATGATAATATTTCACAATTTGGTATGTTTGATCTTCCAAAAGGATACGAATTCTCGTATGTTCCCAGACCAAAAAAAAAAAAAAAAATGAAAAATATCATGATTAAATATGATTCAATTATTCTAAACGAAAATTTATGTGCTTCTCGACACATGCCCCATCACTTGTAAACGACCAAAAATGAAATTAAATATGATCATTGATCCGCATAATTCATTAGATATGGAAATGTATAGTAAAGAAACAAATAACTCATAAATGGAAATCGGAAACGTTCACAGCCATATTTTTTTACCCACCCCCCAAGAGTGGGGCATTCCAAATAAGATTAGCTTTTCAATTCTTTTTAAACAATGATGTACTAATTAGGAAAATATAAGATAAATTTTTTTTAAAGAATTTGATTCCAAAGAGAAATCTGTTGATCTTTAACAACTTTTGGAAGTAATAAAACGTGAAATGCTACTTGATATTGATTGGCTGTATATCGAACCCCGCAGCAATTTCAGCTATTCCTCGAGATTCTTTTTCTTTATTTATTTTTTTTCGTCCGTGCATGTATAATTTTTTAATTAACAATAAAAAAAAAAGGTAAATAAGAATAAACTTTGCTTTTCGTGCAACAACCCATAATTGTTCCAAATGCTGTAACTATTACAAATTTTTTTTTTTGGTTTCTTTTTATATTACTAACCTTTCTTTTGGGCTAATTTTTGAACCGGGTGAATTCATTGATTTTTGATGGCGTTGCCATTTTACATAATTCCTACTAATAATTGGTGTTCATTTTGTTTACTAGCCATATTATTTCTCAATCTTCCCATTGTTCCTTTTTTTCAATTTACTATGTGATTATTTGTGTAATTGTTATATCAGATTCTCTTTATCGGTACATTCTCGCCTTCTTCATCCCTCAATTTTTTAACTTTGCTCCTTTAAAGACATTCTCTAATACGTGGGAGAAAATAATATATGCGTTAAAATATGATTGAATGAATACTTCAATTGTGGGAATTTACGGAGAATTATGAACACAATTCTCACGATGAATTAAAAATCAAAGAAAAAACTGTGCGCATATAACATTACTAAGACTAATACAATAATTACATTTAATAATAAACTAAATAAAGTGATTATAGCCAATAGTTCAAAGTTTCTTATTAACGATCCGAAATGAACCCTTTTCTTCTCGGTGTTTTGCATCGTAAAAAAACACAAATAAAAAAGCAAGAACAATAAATTAACATTTGGTATTGTTGTAAATTATATCATCGAAAAAAATTATTTGAACTTTATAGTTGAAATATTACATTATTGTTTGTGTAAAAGATGTAAGAGATAAAATCTGATTGCATGAGATATGATAACTGAAAATTTTTTAATAGCAGATTATCTTACATTAAAGCTTCGTATAAAAAAAAAAAGTACGAATTCAAGAATATTCTTGAATTATCTATAAAGGGTATATTTATAAAATATTTCCTAACTTTGATTTAGTCAAATTTTTTTTTTTTAATAGTATAATAGGAAACTATTAAAAGGTTATTTCTTTTTTGTTTGGTAAACATGTTTTTAAGCTGTTGTATAAATAAATAATTTAAAAAAAAAAATTTTTTTACATCATTGTACTGCGCCATGGTTATGGTATGAATAAAAACGTTCCTTTCTTGAATAATGATTTTTTTTCTTATGTGTGAACAGTTTACTATCTTGTCATTCTCATTACCAAATCTTTTCAAATCCATTTCAATGTGGATTCTTTATCACCGCCCAATATGTTTGAGTCACCTGGAAGCTGCATCATCAAGTATAATATGACAGGTCTGCTATTGTTCGGACGGATTACTTCGCTACTTAGCGAACTGTTGATTATATTGGCCCAATTATGTAGTATAAGGAGGATGATTCTCTGTGAAGAAAAAAAGTTGTAAGAACAAACCATGCCAAATGATGTCTTTGGTAGCAAATTTACCAGCGAATATTTTAATGTATCAAATGGGTGACCAATTATTGAAAAGAATAACTATTTATACTTACTTTTGCAACGGGGAACAATCTTTTATTTTAAAAAATGGCAATTTTTTAAGCAAAATTCGTAATGAGTTTTAGCACATTCTACTAGTATAAAGAATAATAATAGTAATAAAAAAAAGTTATCCCGTTAATAAATTATTTATATACAATATAATATATTTACAGAATTTTTGAACATTAGATTATTGGTCCGAGTTCTTTAACAGAATTATTGTAATATTTTTAATTGTTACTTGAAATTTCGAATTTCAGGATTTTATTAATCAAAGTATCCTTGTTATAAATATTGTTGTGCAAAAGAAGTCTAAAAGAAAAAAAGGAGCGGAAAGAAAAATATCGTTTAAATTATCTTATGAAGATAAATTATATTCACGTTGCCTTAACTGTTTATTTTATTAACCTGTGACAATGCGCCAATTCTGAAGTTATCATTTCAACGTCATTACGAAAGATCGTTCAACATCATATATACATATTTAAAACCAAAAGTCTGATTATATAACGATAATATGTGTCATTGAGCTCTAGATCATCTAGATCTTATTTTATTTTTTTTTATTACCTTATTTCATGACGTAAGGTGCATAAATTCTGCCCGAAATTTCAGATTGAGATATCGTCAAAACTTTGGGCAGATGATAATTTGAGAAGTAACTAAACCATGATAATAATAAAATTGCTATATTCTTACTAATTATTTACTTTTTATTAAGTTCAAATCTTAATTTAAAGTTGACGATTTTGCATTTCATTTTATTATTAAAAAAAAAAAAAAATAACTAATATTATTATTATACTGAACTTTATAAGTTCACTCTTTATAAATCCCATGCACTAAGTAAATTCTTCTAAATAAACAATTGTGAAAAGATTATAATAAAGGGCATTTATAGAGAGTCTAAATTAAAAATTAGAAGTCAGATTTCAATTAATTCCAGTTATTATTAAAGATTAATCAAAGATAGAATTTTAAATTTATTAAGAGCTTAATATAAATTTTAAATTTATAAAGTAGACAAATCTTTTAAATTATCAGTTTATTATTATTATTATAAAGAATTTTGCTAACTTTCTCCTCAGGAGATATCACCTAGGAGATGATGACACCCATATTAAAAATAAAAAATTTATAATTTTTATATAAATTTTCGCAAAGAAGTTTACTTTATAATTGAATTTTAAATTATACAAATTTCATTTTTTTAAAGTAATATAAAATAAAAATTTAAGATTTATAAAATTTAAATCAAACATTTGGGCATTGAGATGCATAATGATCAGATTGTTTGCATTTATGATAAAGTCTAGCATGCTTTTGAACATCTGATTCTTATTATATAATATTGTAACTTCTTGCATTATATGTGTTTTCTTTTTTAGTGATTTCATTATAACTTCTCTTGGCTTGTAACAAATCCTTTATGTTGAGTACGTAACAAATCACTAATTTTCATATTCTCAATGCTATCTTATTAATCAAAAAAACTTTTTTTGTTTTTTTAATAAAAACTTTAAATTGATTGAATTTGTCTACTTTACCAACATATATTGCATAATCAAATGCCTTTTTAGTATAATCTATACCAAATCCATATTTTTGTTTAGGATCTTGCACTTGCATAATATCAGACATTTTTCTAATTCTTTAAAGTTGTGAAAATAATATTAACTTAATAAAATCTATTCTGATGTATCTTATTTATTAGGTTCATCCTTTTCAATTTGATATAATAGTATTAATGTATAATCATAATGATTAAGATTAAATTTTCTATTATTATATCATCATTGTGAAATAAGTGTAATATGAAAGCTAGCATAAATTGAATAAAACATTATATGCAAAATATCTGCATAATATATTATGATTAATAGCTATAAATAAAAAATCATCATCAAGTAAAATCACATATTATAAAGTTAATTAATTGTTGATTATAATACCTTATTATCTTTCATATTTCTAAGATATATTTTCTAATAAAGAAACAATTAAAGATTGTAGTTAATTATACTCATTATCTTTACCTAAACTTTCCTGATAAAATTGTCTCTTAGATATAAAAATAAAATATTAATAAATGTAATTTATCTATCCATAAATAAATGCAATAAATTTTTATTAAAAATTCCTATTAATTTAAATTATGCTAAAAACTTCCTAATCATAAAATTTACAATCCTTACTAATTTAAACCTATTCTAACCTTACTAATATAAACCTAATCCTAAAATTTTCTAATAACTAAACCTAACTTTATTTATTTGTATCTTTAATAAAGATAACTAATTATTAACAAATATCATATTATAACAAAATAGTTGAAATATCTGAGCTTATTATTTTTAAATAATTTGTGATTTAAATAATCTTATAAAAACTGATCTAGATTTAGAAAATATTCATTCATGATAGTTAGTAAACTTACTATTAGAATTTTATTTTTAAATTTAATTAATGTTATTCTTTTGATTGATAATTATCAAAATCAGCATAAACTTCTTTAATAATATCAGGTAAATGTAAAATACAAGAGATTATTCCTTTAATTATTTTATTAGATACTTTAGCAAATTATAATTTTGAATTCTTATAATAAAGTTGCAATTAGTAATATAACGCTAGTCAAAATATTTTATTTAACGCTAATATCTTTAGTTAACATTTAGCTGATTCGATCATGTGATTCAGCAAAAATTTAGCTTGAATTATAAAAATCGATAGGCATTTATTATATTATATATACAGTGAACTCTTGATATAACAAATTCTAGAATCTGAATATCAACTTCGTTATAAGCTTATAATGAATTTTTTAAAGAATTTAATTGGCTAGTTCACTATAGTAAGATAATTTTAATATATTTGATTTAAAAATTCGCTATATCAAGGGTTTACTATATCAAGGTTTGACTGTAATTTAGTATTATTTTAGCACTAAGACCATTTAGCAAACATTCAGCTGATTTAGGCATATTATTTGGCAAAAATTTAGCTTAAATTACAAAAATCAATAATTATTTATTACACTATATATAATTTAGCTTTGTTTCAACACTAAGATTTTTTAGTAAATATTCAGCTAATTTAATTGATTTAATTATATTATTTGGCAAAAATTCAGCTCAAGTTTAAAATTCAGTACAAAAATTATAATAAATCTACTGTTATTTATTACATTACATATAATTTAATATTATTTTAGCATTATAACCTTTCAGAAAATATTCAGATGATTCAATACGATCAAATTTCAGTTATACTTTAAAATTTGACATGAAAATTATAATAAATTAACTGTTGTTTGTTATATTATATATAATTTAGCATTATATTATTCCAGTTTTAGTTTATTATTAAAAATTTATATTACAAAATAAAAGTTAATTTATGATTTATCAGATTTATGGCTAAATATTTAACAGTATTTAGAAAAGTAGAAATTTTATATTTTACTGATACAAATCGACTAAGAATATGTTGTATCAGAATAATACTATTATGATTATCAAGAAAAAATTCATTTTTTAATAATTTAATATTACAAGTTTTTTTATCATCATCAATACTAAAATAATATTGAACTTTAAATATTTCCGCTGACAAATACCACTGAATAAATAAAAATTATATTCTGCCGATCTATCCTCAAAATTGATTACAGTCAACCCTTTATATAGTCATCTCCTATATAATCACACTTCTTCTTTAATTACATTATAATTCTGCCTAATTTTTTTAAATAAGAAAATACTCCTTTTATAATCATAATAATATATAAAATATAATCATATCAATTTTTAATCCTATCTTATAATAAGTATAAGAAAATAACTTTCTATATAATTACATCAAATTATATCCCTTTATAAAATCACAGTAAATCATATCTATATTAATTTTATTATACAAATAGTATTTAAAATATCTAAAAATAAAAAGAATACAATTTCTGTTAATATTGCTTCATTTCTTATAAATAATTACCATTTAAATTCTTGTCAATATCTTATGAAACAATTACCATTCGAATCCTAAAAATTTTTTGACCATTTTTTCAAAAATTTTAAAAACTTTTAAAAATAATTTTTATTAAATAAACTAAATACAATCAATAAATAAAATACTTTTATAACCTCTAACACTATGTCTACTAACACTTTAGAATTTTATAGCAATATTTTCGCTAAAGATACAAAAATATTTTTACAACTTATTATTCATGTTACCTAGTGTTCTGCAAAAAATCTGTTTCAATCTGAATCTGATCCAGATCTGACATATTGGATTGAATCAGATTTATCAAATTCGAATCAGATTCAGATTCAGATTTTGATTTGATTTGATCTGTCAGATCTAGATCAAATTCAGATTTGGATTTGATTTAATTCGACAGATTCAAATTTTGATTCAGATTTGATCTGTCAGATTCAGATTTGGATTCAGATTCAATCCATCAGATTTGAAATAAAAATGCTACACTGAAGTCGAACGTAGCATTTATTATTAAAAAAATTTAATTTCTAATAATAAAATGCCGTCTGAAAGTTGAACACAGCATTTATTATTAAAAATTTAATTTTTAATAATAAAATGCCGCCTGAAAGTTGAATGCAGCATTTATTATTAAAAATTTAATTTTTGATAATAAAATGCCACCCGAAAGTTGGACACAGGATTTATTATTAAAAATTAATTTTTATTAATTTTTAATAACAAAATGTCGTCCCAAAAGTTAGAGGTAGCATTTATTAATAAAAAATTAATTTTTAATAATAAAATGTCATCTCAAAAGTCAGATGCGGCATTTATTAATAAAAAAATTAATTTTTATTAATTTTTTATATTAAAATGCCATCCCGAAAGTTAAGTGTGGCATTTATTATTAAAAAATTCATTTTTAATAATTTTTAATATTAAAATGTCGTCCCAAAAGTCGAACGTAGCATTTATTATTAAAAAATTTATTTTTAATAATTTTTAATATTAAAATGTCACCCCAAAAGTCAGAGGCGATATTTATTAATAAAAATTTAATTTTTTATTAATTTTTATAACAAAATACCATCCCAAAAGTCAGAGGCAGCATTTATTATTAAAAAAATTTAATTTTTAATAATAAAATGCTGCCCAAAAGTTGGAGGTGACATTTATTAATAAAAAATTGATTTTTAATAATTTTTAATAATTAAATGCCATCCCGAAAGTCAGAGGTGGCATTAATTATTAAAAAATTAATGTTTAATAATAAAATACTACCCTGAAAAGTCAGACATAGTATTTATTATTAAAAAATTCATTTTTAATAATTTTTAATATTAAAATGTCGTCCTAAAAGTCGAACGCAGCATTTATTATTAAAAAAATTTAATTTTAATAATAAAATGCTGATCTGAATGTCAGAGGCGAATTTTTGTTAAAAAAACAAAATTGTTATTTTTTTAACATTAAAACGCTGTTTCAAACGTCGGAGGCAAATTTTGTTAAAAAACAACAAAATTGTTGTTTTTAACATTAAAACGTCATTCTGAACATTGGAGGTAGGATTTTTGTTAAAAAAATAACAAAATTGTTGTTTTTTTAATATTAAAATGCCGTTCTGAACGTCAGAGGCAGATTTTTGTTAAAAAATTTTTTGATTCATCAGATACAGATATGGATTCAGATTTGTTAGATTCGGATACAAATACAGATTCAGATTTGTCAGATTCAGATACGGATTCTGATTTGGATTTGTCAAATTAAAATTGAATCAGATTCAGATTTTTCAGATTCAGATCAAATCTGATCTGATCTAATCTGTGCAGAACACTAATGTTATCGTACATCTCACTGAAAGAGACATGATAATAGCAAAATTTTTGGGTTTTCAAATACCAGAAATATTTGGCTTATCAGAAAACTCAACTTTGAATATAATAAAATTTTTCTGAAAAAATAAAATTTTATTGAAAAAATATACATGAAGTTAGTGCAAACGATTTTACAACTAAAAAAAACCAAAAAAATCATCAACAATTCTATTAATAATTTTTTGGATAATAAAGATATTATCTCTATTGTGGATATTGATTCTTTTATAATGGATACTATAGAAGATGATGATATAGATTTCTCTATTAATAATTATCACAAAGGATTTCCTTCCTCTTTTTTATATAACACAAATATTGATAATATTACTGATGCTAATATAATCATACCAATAATCATAAATGATACTTTTTCGTATCAATCAAAAAAACAAATGTATAAATAGAAAAAAATTGCATCTAATATTTTAACAATTACATTTACTATTTAACAAACAAATACCTTCATTACCCTTAATCATAATAATCATATAGAGGTTTGCTAGGAAAATGGGGTTCTGAGCATTTTTTATTAAAATTTTAATTTTTATTGCATTTTAATGTTTGATAATGTTAGATTAAAATACAATAAAAATTAAATTTTAATAAAAAATGCTCAGAGTTCCATTTTCCTAGCAAACCTCCCATATCTCAACAAATTACACGTCAAATTTAAACTTGATATGTAATAACACAAACTCACTTCTTAATTACACTAATCTTAATACAGATGCATTCATGCATAAACCTAATATGTTAATATATGATAACATTATACATAAAGATGATCTTTGATACACTCTTAATCATATCTCTCACATGTCTTCTTCTAATGCGAAAGGTCATGTTTTTGTTATGATTCTTGTTAATCTTTATCTGGAAATAATAGATTTGATCAATTAAACTTATCAATATTTGTTTTGTGAATAAACCTGGCTTTATAAATCTCAAATGAAAAGTCTACAAAAGCAATACCAATATTTTCATTGAATTTAACAATCAAAAACTTCTTCTCAGTGCAATTGATAAAGTTTTTATCACTCATCCCAATATATCTTTTAATATACTTAATCATAATACCTCTTTTTTTTCTATTCCCAACATTTCTACCCTATAAGAAATCAAAATAAGGAAATGATATGTTTTTTATAAGGTTTATATACGTAATTAATGATTTATTTTTTTTATAATTTTTAAAAAATTAATGTATACAGAATTATTAAGGAATTTAAAATAATGTATAAATTTTACATAAAATAAAAAAATAAAAAATAACAATATTTAAACCAAAAAAAAATTTATTTTCTTGTACTTTTAATGTATAGATATTAAATTAAGCTTGTGATAATTCTAAAGATTTATTATATCATTTTTGTCCAATAGATTAACTCACTTTATTATGTTTATCGATCCATAAACAAGATTTAACATATTTTTACAAA